>VWZG01002669.1:169618-302296 GCA_013396735.1 Grallaria varia
CCCCGCGGGCTTCCTTGCCCGCCGCCCGCGGGTCCCGCCGCGACGGGCAGTTCGTGAGGGAAGGGGCTCCCCGGGGCCGAGGTTCGGGAAGGTCTCGGGACGCGCCGACAGCCTCGCCCGGAGCGTGTGCGCTCCCTGACGGGTCTGGCGCTGCCCGTAGGGAGCTCACGGCCGGCGACAGGGCGGCTCCCGGCTCCGGTCGCCCTGTCGGCGGCCGCGGCAGCGCGCCCTTCACACATGTATGCCTGATAGCGCAGACATCCCTCTTAACTGTAAGCATAGACCCCTGAGAACTTTAAGCTTATTCTTCTGATAAGAGTGAGAACGAAGATGACTGATAGACGGGGGCTGGTATTTGCCCAACAATATTATATACTTCAAGCTGCCTCCCAAGTCCACAGAGTATGGAGAACTCAGCTATAAGCACGTGGGCTTATTTCAGTCCTCCTCTGCTATCTGCTAACACAGAGATCAGTGCCTTTTGTTGTGGACTTGAGTTGCTGCTTTGAGCTGTGGGGAAGACCACCCGGCTCCCCAAGCCTGCTGTGACTCGCAGCCACCCTGCTAAGCCGCTCACCCCAGCCTTCCAGATAAGCCAGCTGTAAATAAAAACAGCTAGGATTATTTTCTCTTTTTTTTGCCTAATAACTTTGACAATGCATCTCACAGCCTTCTAGTGAGCAACTTTGAAGTCATCTTGAATTTCTGCAGGATTTTCTCCTGTGTCAGTTTTCCTGTCGTTTATTAAGCAAATACAGGATTGGGTGTGATGTTAAGCTGTCAGCACTTGAACCAGAGACAAAGCCTCTGTTTCATCCTATACCAGAGAAAAGCACAGTTCAGGGTACCTCCTCCAAACTCATTATCACACTGTTTTTGCAGATATGCAGGTCTATTACCAGTAGCATTTCCCACAGGCACAGAGCCAGCATAGACTTGTAGTCAGTGTGATGCCATATTGCAGTTTGACCAAAAAAAAAAAAAAAAAAAGAAAGGAAAGAAAGAACAAAAGTCCTAGTGAGAAGAATACCAGCAGGATTTTCCCTTTAAGGGAATACAGTTTTAGGGGCTCTAAAGACAAAATGGCTGCTGTGTATTTGAATGAAGGTGGGGAGCCAGTCCATAAACAACTGGGCAAGCCACAGTCTTCCAAGAGTTACAGGACATGACCATTATTTGCAGTGCTTTGACCCTGTGTTGCCAGGAACAGAGTGCATGGCTAAGTGATGAGACCTGTGCAGCACATGGGAGAGTGGAGCAGCACAGGGGGTTAATGTGGCCTTTCCATGTGGGAAATCGTCTCCCACCTGGGTTGAAATTGTGAGCAGATGACAGATCAACACGAGTTTGCTGTGCAGCTTGTTGCAGGGCCCCAGGGACATCTCTCTACCTTATTCAACCTATTTCACAGCACATGGCTCCACTGAAAGCCATAGCAGGACAGGGAGAGGACAGGATCGACACAAGGTGTCAGTGACCACATACACATTGACATAGCTGGAATAGCCAAGCCACTCCTCAGAAGAGGAATAACACACAGCCAATCTCTGCCCATTGCTAAACACAACTCTTCATCTCGTTTCCATACACTGTAGGGCTGGTTATCCAAATTGTTCTTAAAACCTGCTGTAGAAATAATTCAAGTGTCCTGAATGTATAGTCCCAAAGACTACAGAAAGGAAAGTATTTTCTACATAGTCAACGCGTGTTGTCTTTTATATTTTGCATACGCACAACGGAAAGTGATTAAAACAAAATCAAAAAACCCCCTGTAATCCATCAAGACCTGACTGAACAGAACAAACTTACTCTGCTTTAGTTGTATTTAGGTACTATCATAATTGAAAGACAATTGCTTGGTGTGGGCACTATTATGTCAGAAGAAATATGTGTGTCATATAACTTATTCTTTCACAGGAAAGGAGTAAGAGACATCCTCAGAAAGGTAATCCAGGATAAGTGCAATACCAGAGAGACAGAAGTGGAAGTATTTGCTCTGTTACAGATTACTTTTGTGACTTTTGGCAGGTTAAGCCCTCTCCCTGGATAGGTATACGCGATTTGGAAAGACCGCTCTATGAAATGCAGTGTCTGCCAGTCCTCCCACAGCCAACCCGCCCGCCTAGGCAGGCTCACAGGGTCCCCCCAGCCCGGATCTATGCCCCAAAGCACTGGTACCCAGTGAGCTTCTAGGCTGCAGGGGCCAAAGGCACATCTCCATCAAGCTCCTTTCTACGGCTTTTATGTCTTCTAGCACAGCACTTCACTGTACCCATGGAACCAAGCAATGACAAATACATTTAAAGACTGTGGTGCTTTCATGTATTTCCTCCCTTTAGCATTTTATAAGACCCTCAGATAGAGAACTGCAACCTTACTATTACCTGTGTCAACATAAGTACGTTCAAAGAAAAGTCACCTCTTTCCTCCAGCTAACGTATAACAGTAATACAAAGTGTGCAGATCACACCACAATAAATTGCAAAGTAATTTACAGTGACAAATAAACCACGCTAAGAAGGGACCTTTTATGAGCATCAGATAGTTCTGAATAAGCAAATTTATAGCAAAATGAGACAAACAGAATGTCAGAACAATCTCCATAGGGCTCAGTTCAGCTACTTATGACTGTTGTACTTCTATTTCTTTTGCATTCTGAAGCTCTGTGTATGCTTGCGCAGGGAATACTCCCCTCATACATTTTGGTTATAAATAATGGGTACTGACAGGACTTTAAATCTTTTCTATTTCCAGAACTGAGGCGTGAGGCTCCATAAGTGCCCCCAAGTGGCTTCAATTTCTGTCCTCAACAAAAAATACCAAAAGAAATGCAGAAATGCCTGACCTAGAAAAAAATATGCAGAAGGAAGAGAAAGATACGTGCAGGAAAGATGAGACAGTAAGTGACTGTTTCTGGGAAAACAAAAAGAAAAAAAACCCATTATTTAACAACTTTTAATACTGTAAATTAATACAATAATTGTAACATAAGCTCTGTCCAGAGCCTATTTCTTCCTATCAGGGAACACTTCTCATATCCAAATACACTTTCTCCCAACATCTTATGAAGAATTCTAGGGAAATATTATTATACAACAGAAGATGCATTGCTACAAAGTCAGGGTTAGCATGTAACTATTTCTTAATAGTACGGAACTATCAAACTATCACATATGATTCATTTTAAAGCTGTTTTAGAAGATGCTTGATGTGTATGCCTGTAAGTAGTTGACCCATTGGGTTTAGAGCTTTTTGCCTAAGCAGAATCATGAACTGTTCAGTAACCTTGCCCAGAAAGACAGGGCTAAAGCCAGATATTGAAAAAAAATATTGTTTAGCACATCTGTTTCCATTGACCAAGAAATTAATGACAGAAGAAATATGCCTTGACTAAACATAGCTTGAAACTGTAGAATTGCCATTCTCTTGTTTCTGAGATCCAGGGTGCATTACAGTCTAAACTGGAGTTGCATTTCCATTAACAACAGGTAATCCTATGATACTTATTATGAGTATCTGAAATCTTCTGCTTCTAGATAAGGAACGTAATGCAGCACTGACTTTTCTGTGGATGTCAAAAGGCAGAGCTGGTATTTGAGCTCAGAGGACAGCGAGTCCCTGCCTACTGTTCCGAGCGTTTCCTTCGCCCCCTCCCTTCATGCATACACTACCATCAGCTAGACTTGTGCTGATCAGCCTGTGGGACAAGGTGACTGCTAGTCCTTTCTTCCAATCAAAATCACACTATGGTCCTGCAATCTCGTAAAAATGAATGTCTGTTACATCAAGAACTTTGCCTACCATAGGAGATAGGCAAAAATCAAATTAGAAAAATAAGCTCTCCAAAAGTTTATGGCCTACACTAATCACTAATGGACAGGCACAGCTGCATTAGATGCCCATTTCTTGACAGGGAGTCACAGCCACCTCCCTGAGGAACTGTGCTTAGAGCATCATAGCCTCTTGCAATTTCCCAGTCTTTCATGAATTATCTCCTTGCTTGATTTTGCCACTGCCCTCATAGCTTTTAAATTACTAACTGCACTTCACTTGGTTAATTCTACATTAAAAAACAAAGGAAGTTTAATTGCATGGATAGCACGAGACTGTTGTTTCAAACAGGATAAGGATAAAGCCAATATAAACAGAAATGTTTTATCAAGCCTTCTAGTGGGGTTCCAGACTGACTGACAGCAGAGGTTTGCCAGGGTAAAACACAGGTTTATCGAGGACTGTACACACTCAGTACTAATAAACAGGTAGACCAGCATGTTTTCTATTTTTGTAGTTTTATAACAACTCTTATAACCAATCAGACAAGTATTAACCCATGGTTTTACTAATCACAAGTTAATTGTACTTCTTTACTAATGAAGTACCTTCTTTTCCAGCATTATTTTACTATCATGTAATGTATTTGCAGATTTCCTAGGGTCCAGTTCAGACTATATACTTGCATCATGCTTCTTTATCCTAGGATTTCTAGAATTTTTACCAAGGAATATTCTCCTTGGTAGTTTTCCACTACTCCTCTCATCTATCCATTTGAAAGCCTTCAAGTAGAGTTACTGGAGAGTACATTTACAGCAATCAGGCCTCTCATCTCAACTGCTAAAACAGAATATATTAATTAAAAAATGGATTCAGTATATTAATCAGCAACAAAAGAAGAAAAAAGAAATAAAAAAAGGAGGACAGGTCACGAACAAGTAGAATTACTTGCTAATATATATATATTTTAATGACTAGGCAGTGCCAAAACTTCCAGTTCCACCACTGCAACAGACCTTACGCATGTACCTACAGTGCATGAAACACTTGGTGCCAGAGGAACAATTTAAAAAGACAGAGGTCATAGTGGAGCAGTTTGGAATTCCAGGAGGCCTGGGGGAATCCTTGCAGCAAATGCTTGAGGAAAGAAGGGAAAAGACAATGAACTGGGTAAGCAAATGCAGATGAGAAAAATAATTGCTATGTTTGATGATGTTCATTTACAAGCTCTTTCTGATGTTTTATATGCAATCACTGTTTTCTTGCAGGTGGTCAATGCAAGCAGGGGTCACATCAGATTCTGACAAAGGGAATGAATATTTCTAACATATGAGGCTAGATTTTTCAAATTGTGTCAAAATCCATTATCAAGTTTTCAGATCAACAGTTTGTTGACATAAACAAGGACATTCATTCACCTCAGGTGCATGCACAGAGGTGTCAGCACCTGTAGGAACCACTATATTGGATCCTCTTTGGATGTAATTTCTTCCTTTCTATTTAATAATAGGATTTAGACTTTTTCTTACAAGGAAAAACGCTTTCTGATAGGGATACAAGAAGTGCCTTGCATCCATGTCTAGTCAAAGCTCTGATCCACTCAAATTATTCTGGAATGGAATACTTTATGACAGAAATTACTCTTTTAAAATTGAACTATTATTTGCCACTTATTGCCACATTATACTAATGTATTTATCATGAAGTATTTACACATGCATGTATACATGTATATCTATCACATAGACCATGCTGAGAACTCAGTCTTTAAAGAAGTCCAGCTTTCTACTTCCATAGGCAGGAAAATTAAATAAGTCATAGCTAAACTAGATTTTATCATTCTACAAAGTTGCAGTTCATCCTGCCTGCATTAACCATGTGGCAGCTGAAAACAAGAATTTTATTGAAGTCTTTCCATCTCAAGGAAAGCAAGGAAAATGGTTTCATGGATTCAGTGAAATCCTGCAGGCTTGCTACTCATGTCAATTTTTCAGTTGTGGTTCTCCCTTTACTTTTCAGTTGCGTGATGCACAAGAAAACTCCATTAAATTGCTGCTACAGTCAGGAAAAAAAAGGCTACAGTACTGGCAGCGCTTTTATTTTAAATTTCTTGATGAAATGCTGCCCAATCTTGTTTTGTTATTCTGATCATAGAAACTTCATGGGTTTGGTGTCTAAGCTAACCATCGTATACTGTTCCTGGTAGCAAATACTCTTCCAGGAGACAACTGCTCATTTAACCACTTATAGCATGAAAATTACAGAGGAAGGATGCATAAAAATTTTCTGAAAATGTTTCAATTTTGAATACTGGTTATTAAAATTCAATACCTGATTCTTAAGGTAAATCAGAAACGGTTTTATTCAGAATTTAACTTGCCAGAAGTATAGCTCTAGCATGTTCTCCTGAAGACTCCAGAGACTGTGGGGGAAGCATCTGTTCTAACAGCAATGAAATATCTCGGAGGAAAACTTTTTCAACTGATGCATGCATTTGTAATTATTTTTGCATAATTTCGTTGTTGTTTATAGTTACCATATGTAAAGCCTGCCTGCTCAGAAAGACCATTTGATCATTTTATGAAAGCCTCTATTTTCTAAATAACAATTCTTCAATCTCTGCTCAGACATAAAGGAATGCAGTTACTGTAAATCTGTGTTTTCAATAAAAATGGTTAGAAATTTAATAAGTGTGTCTGTCTGGGTCAAGCATCAGCAATCTGTATTTGTGTCAGTGGACACAGAGGGAATTCTCCAGAGGCCCTATCCAATGCCAGTATCTGCAGGACCAAACCGTCAGGCTTGGGAAATTATTTTCCCACTCTGTCTTGCTACAGGACACTATCTGATGGCTAACAGTAGAGCATCTTGACTTCGTTGACAAGTATTAGAAGCCCCTTGAGGAAAGCCATCACTATTAAAACTCTGCCCAACCTCTTAAATGAATCCTAATCGTTACGCAAGAGTTAACATGTTGTATTCAAAAGATTTTTTGGTTGTAGAGAGAAGCAAACAAGAAAATACCCAAAGTACCACAATATGAATCTTGTTTACTTTCTAATGGAACACACTGTAAATTGCCATTGATTGAAAAATAGGATTATAGAATTGTGGCTGAGCTGAGGTCACAGAGCCCAGGCTGGAAATGCTCAGCAGCTCCATTAATCAGAGCCCATGCCTGACACCAGGAGCACCAAGCACTCTCCCCTCACCCCCAGGCTGCCTTTCCACGTGCTGTTTGTGGCTTTAAGATTTCGTGTCCCCTTCCCTTAGGTGTTTAACTACTGGCTGGATGACATGTACCTCAACAACCGGCTAGCTCTTCCAGTCAATTCCAGCCCAGCAATTATCTTTGCTCGTCAGTATTTCAAGGATGTAAATGACCAGCTGAGGTAACGTACTATGACTTTGCAGTATTTGCTAAATGAAAGGATATTTTAAATGTACTGCTTTTGCAAAAAGACAATCAACTTTCATTAAAAAATAAGGGCCTTCTGACTGAGGGCAGTGTTTCTGGCGTTACTCATAATGATGCCCAGAAAGGAAAATGTCATTATTGTTACACGTATTGCATGAAAAAATGCCAGGAGATTTATATTTTTAAGGAATATTAGCAAAGCTTTTTATTGTATGTAATTCAAGTAAATCACTTTGTGATAAAAAAAATTAATACTAATTTCTGACACATAGTTTGAAGGAAAATAATCTTTAACATGCCATCACTATGACTCGGAGCCACCCTGCAAACTGAAAAGGCCATGCTGGCATTAAATTGCCCCTCTCAGATGCCCAAAAGGGCACCAGAAACACTGGGGATCTAAGAACAGGAATTCAGAAATCGTTCTTCCCCAAGAACTCTGCTTCATTCAGGCCCTGACCTGATCTTTCTCCTTTGAGCTGTTGTGGGCGATTGCTATCATTTAAAGAGTGAAAAGGTAAGCACATAGCCAAGCACAGATTATACCTCTCCAGACACCCCTAAAACAGGATTCTGTTCTTCAGGCTTTGCCAAAACACGTCCTCATTTTAAAACAGCAAAACAGATCAAATCTACCTTCATATAGTGCCATTTTTCTCTTTGCTTTTAGCACTCTCTAGCTGCTCATTACCAAAATAATTAACTGCATGTGAATTTATGCTATTATAAAACAGCCAGAACCTTGAAACCAATATGCATTATTTTAACATTTTGTGTAGACAGCTAATGCATCTTTTCACTTTACTTTAAACGTAACTATAAATGCTTCCATTCATTACTGGCTAAATTTATTGTGCGCTCAGTTTACAAAAAAACCTCCACTTTGCATATTCTAATGCACGTGCTTTAACACAGAAATATTTTTCTCAGAGCCTCCCATTCTGACACAGTGCAAATGGACAATGTCAGGAAATAATACACCTGTCCACAGCTCTGCAAAAAGAATATCTGCTTAGGACAGGAAGTACTCTAATAAATTGGACAGCTTATGAGTATTGATATGGAAACCCATGTAAAGGATTCTATTAAATATTCAGCCTCTGCTCCCATTCTCTAAATAAACGCTTTCAGGCTTCCTCCTGCGGTAGTCTGTTTAACCATTTGAAGGGACTATCTCTAGGATTTCAAATTCCTCTTGACATGAATTAATTTAGGGTTTTGGTGGGGGGCGGGGAACTCTTCTTGCCAAGCCAGAAGACTGTCTCCCCTTGTGCTGTGTCATCAATCACTCTGGTTCCCCTCTGCCTCTCAGAAACAGCCCAGTGTTGCCAAATGACAAAAGACTGATGTCACTTCTATCTGCTACTTGCAGGTTTGCTGCCAATCTCATTTCAGGAGTGCAAGACTACAAAGCTTTACTGGACACGTAAGTAGCTTGGAAGAAGAGCTGCTGCTTGAGGACCCACAGGGCTTCTGGTTCAAGGGTGCACTCAGTACAAAATTGTGCTGTTTTGCACCTCTCCATCATTTGGAAGGGCTGGGGCTCCAGCATGCTTCATGGCAAGGGCTTCACCAATTTTTTTTATGCCCTTTCTGCTTTATTACTGCAGTGTAACAGGTTGAAGAGGGATCCTTTATGATGGCTGGTAGTCATCTGCCTAGCAGGCACATTGCAGCCCAAAAGGATACACACAATCTGCCTAGAAGAGTTACTGAGAACACCAGAGGAAGTCTGTGCTCTCCACACCCAAAGAGCAGCAGCAGCACTGTGCGTTACACAGCCTGCACACCTTTCTTGGTGCTCTCCACCTGCCAGGGCGCTCTATCCCCACCAAGCACTGCACTCTGCATTTAGAACACCAATCCTCCCTCCCCACAGAGAAATAACATGTTTAGGGTAAGGAAGCCTCACCACAGACAGGCTGGCTCAGTAGCTAGTCAAAGTAAATTACTTACGCTATTGTTACTTTCTGTATATAAACAAGGATTTTGTATATAAACAGGATTCTTCAGGTCATGTAGGAGGTAGCTCATTGCAGAATTTTTTACATAGCACTTCTTAACCTCACCTAGTATTTCCAAAAGTTTACTGCTGAAACTACTGCTTCCCGAAGAATAGAAACAGTGGAGAGACAAGCACAACATACAGCACATCACAGCAGAGAACAGACCATTTCCTTGTCTGGAAATACAAGAAGCTTATGTGATATGCTTTAACCGATGCTTATTTGGATAAGGGATTCAAACAATAAAGTCCCTGTCATCTATGAATAAAATTAAAGAAAGAAATAGGCTGTTTGATTTTTCACTTCAGAAGTCTGACAGCTACTCAGAAAGTATAGAAGAGGTACTTATTTAAGAACATGTGCTTTTGTCCAAGACTGCATACACCAACCAGCACTGGTATGCTGCAAAGTACTATTGCATACAACTGGAGTCGCACCTTTATATGACAGCATCTGAGATGAAATAAAGGAATCACATTGCTCAAACAAGGGATAATTTAAATTCTTATTATTTTGACTCTGCTGCTCTAGAGCCAAAGGCTCCCCTGATCAGATTTGCTTGTCTAAAATCAATAATCACTGAAATCCTCCCTACTGTATCCTCATTTGTTAGTATTGTTTGCTTATCACTGTATAGCTATGAGGACACCATAATTGTAACATTTTCAGTTCCTTCTTGTTAAGGACTTGTACCAACGAGTGTACTGCTGTCTTCTCTTGGATCATCCCACATGCAGATGTACAACATTCCAGCCCAAACCCAGGTGTTTAGCTTTAACTGTGCAGATATTCCATTCAGTTTTGCCAGGACTAAGTATTTCAAACAAAGTCTACCTTGCTAACATGAAATAGTTGTAGGATCTTACACAGACATCTAAATCAGGACAAGATTTTCTACTGCCAACGGAGTTAATAACACCTTTCTTAACTGCTGTAAGTACAGATTGTCTTCTATCATCTACCATGCTATACCACTATTTTCTATCGTTATAGATGCTCTTTAAAGTGCTGTTAAATATAAGGGGATTTCTGCATAAGCAAAATGTGGGAGAACACAAATAATCCTGTTTTGCTCATAAGGAACAAAAATAATAAGCACCTTGACAAGGAAATAAGTGACACAGAGTTTGAAAACTGGGAACTAAAGTGCATATCCCTGGTCCAGAACTGCAGCAGTTCTAAAGACACTGTTAAACAAGATAAACCAGCCTAAAACATTACCCTCACTTGCTGTATGACAGTAACCCTCCTCGGCTGCTTCACCCCTGCCCTTCACTGGCAAGCTGGAAGAGCAGTCCTCCTTTGCTGAGGAAAAGCCTCTGCACCACAACATCATCTTCCTCTTGTGGTCTCTGCAGCCTCTCCCAACCAAGAGCACCATGATTTCCTGCTGCAGTGGCAGTGGGGTATTTTACAATCCATAATTGTAATTGTTATGGCTCTTTTTTTTTTTCCTGGCCACTAAAAAGCTTTCTTAAGAGATGTTGTTTTCACATGCTTTCCCATCAAAAAGGAATAGACTTTCAGTACATATTACCCCATAGGTGTGAGTAAGAATTAGCACAAAACTGAGGATCTGTGAAAAACAGAAATTCCCTCTGTATTGCTCAAGTAGTTCCTGTTCATCAGGCAAGGTCCTCTCACACACTCTCTAGCCAATCTGCACAGAATAGGGCTGCTGTAATTCCCAGGGAATTTCATCAGTACCTTTCTTTAAGGTGGTCTATCTTTTCCAGCTGTTTTGTTGACTTCTGTCCTACCAAGTTTCCAGGGTCCCATCTAGGCAAGCATCCTACGCACATTCTAAAGCTGCTTGTGACCTGCTATTCTTTCCACTTCCACCAGATGATAATGCAATTGCTTAATGAATATGCATGAAGCTGCCAGGAATGATGTATTTAACTTTGGTATGGGAATTCATTTATTTCCCTTATACTGTAATCTCATTTTCTTATTCAATTTGTGTTATACCTGATCTAATTGTAACAGAACAAAGGACAGATTAAATTTCTTTTCCCTTCTGTGTCTCTCTCCCCTCTTTTCCTCTGGCTTTATTTTTCTCCTTCTCTCTCTGCAGCCATGCTTTACCTGCTGATTTTTCTCGTGGACAGCTGTCTGGTCATCCTCTCTGTATGAAGCAATACTATGGACTCTTTTCTTCCTATCGTCTTCCAGGATGTACCAAAGATACCCTCGTGGCCCAGAAAAGCAATGTGATGCCAGAACCAGAACACATCATTGTTGCTTGTAACAATCAGGTAAACAAGTCGGGGGGTTTTTTTATATACCTTTCTATATTTCTTAATTTGCTTAAATTCACTCCAGAAAAGCCTCATCTAATCTCTGTTCAGAAATGTAATTAGCATGCTATGTATGAGCTCACTTCTAACCAAGCATGTGCAGTCAATATTTCCAAAAGATGCTTCTGCAGCACTTTTGTCCTTGGCCCACATTATGCTCCAAGCACAGTGATGCAGAAACTAGGAATGTGGCAGAATTCATTTGCTCTCTCTTTCAAACAAAAAATGTTTAATACACAGAGATGAAACTGCAGAGAAAAAGAATCTTATTAGAGTGCATCTTCTGGAAATGCTCTTCTCTTGACAGTCAAAGTATTGCCACACAATATATGGTGTATATACCACCGTCATATATGTGCATGGCATATACACCACGCAGGGGGGCCTAAGCTGTGCCTGAAGAAGACAGCACAAGTGCAGGCAGAAATACTGAAGCATTAGAGTGAATCCGCCCCAACCAGCAAATGCCAGTGAGCAGCAGTGTATATTGGCTGGGCAGAGTATCTTACAGCCCAGCTGGACTATTTGCAATACTGGAGCCATGCCTGCAGGACCTCTTGGAAGGAAGGGGTAGATTCCACTGGTTCTTTTCCCAGGAAGCCCTGTTCTTCACCCCAGTGGGAAGTTCTCTCGCTTCTCCAGGTTATTTTTAAATAAGTAATACCATGAAAATTATTTACACACTTCCTGGTTTTCTCTCTTAGTTTTTTGGGTTTTTTTTTTTAACTTTTTCAAATAGTGTATGTTTTATTTGAGTTGAACACACAATGTAACTCTCCTATAGCAACTGGCATTACACTAGCGTTAAAATAGAGGAGGGGTGAGCCCTGGGCCAGACCCCAGTGGTCTGCCTGCAGACCTGGCTCTCCAGGCAGGACTTCAACATCTCAACACCTACCCTGGCAACAGCAAAATGTTGGACCACAAAGAGTCCAACCGACCTCTGACTGTTCTTCTGACTTCGGTAATTTTTTTTTGCAGTTTTTTGTTTTGGATGTTGTCATTAATTTCCGTCGTCTCAGTGAGGGAGATCTTTTCACTCAGTTACAAAAGATAGCCAAAATGGCAGAGAATGAAGAGGAAATGCTGCCTCCAATTGGCCTGCTGACAACAGATGGAAGAACAGAGTGGGCAGATGCCAGGACAATCCTTATGAAAGGTTAGCAGCAGCAATCCCAGCTTTCTCTTCTTCATCATCTTCCTCCTCACCATCATTGCCTTTCTTAGCTGGGAATGAACATGACAGCAAATATAAGACTGAATGTGCAACCTCCCTGCTGATTTTTGCAGCAGTAGGAAACTCAATACGTGTAAGTGTTTAGATGTGTGTTACCAGGGGAGTGGCAGATATGCCTTGACCTTTTGGCTGTGTATGTTTAAGTGTTAATGCCATGTAATAACTCTCACTCCATTCTCTGTTTTTCATCACATAAATTACATTACATCAGATTTTGTGATTTGTCTCTTTCTTCATACCTATTTTGTACCAGTAGGAATTATGTATTCTCTTAGCTTTTGACAGCTATCGACATTTTTTATCTTATCTAACAAAAGCATCTACAAGTTAAACACCTATTGAATCTAGCTGTGTATTCACTCTAGCCAATGAAGAAGGTGCAAGGCCTGATGCAACCAAATCTTAAGTGTCTAGGAAAGACAACACTGGTTATTATCTGAGGACAGTTCTCTCTCTCTTCCAACCGGCAGCATTTAGCTGTCTCAGATTCTGGACTTGAATGTCAAACTTTGAAACAGTTGGAAAAATAGAGTGGAGTTAGTGATCTCTATCACACGATATCTTATATGTTTTACTAAGAAGCTAATTGATGTAAACACCTTCTTTTTGCCATTTTACATGTGTTAAGTATTCACACTTTTCCCTCCTGAAGAAGATGTCAACTTATCTTGTTACCCCCAGTTCAGCAATGCTACAGTAAATATTCCTGTTATACCAATGCCCTTGAATATAGAAGAGTTGCCAACAGTCTCAAAATATGTTTAGCATCCCAAGGAAGATTTCCCTTTTCTTATTCAAGTTTATCTGTGCCTATGAAAAATTAGTATGGATAAACACACGCACATACAGAGTCCTGACCATTATTTCAGCAATATGTAGCACCAGCCTTTCCCTTCCTCTTCCTTATTTTAATGAAAATTGAGGTAAACACCTAATCATTTTTTTGCATGCTACGCCTTTAAGTAAAATAGCTAATGCCTTGAAACCTGCTGAAAAATCATCTTTATAAACCTGCATCAACCTTATGAAAAAAAGGAAAAATCCACAAAAACTAGCAGAACCATTTCTATAGTGTTTCTAGATTGCCTGGCATTTGCCAAAATATTAATTTTAATCAGGAAGCCAACAACTCACTTATGCAGCTGAAAAAACCCACACATTCCGCACTAGCAAATATCACAGGACCATGGTGTGAGCCTTCTCTGATCTAAGCTGGTATTCCATCCCAAACCACTTGTATTAGCACAGTTCCTCCATACAGGCAAATGCATTGCTGTTAGACATAGATATGTGATCATTAACAGCCCCTTTTTCTTTCTTATCTGTGGTGGCAAAATGTTCATGCAACAATAACTAACAGGGGAAGAGAAAACCTGTGAAGCAGTGAGAGGTGAAAGGGCTCCCTCCACGGCTGTCTTGGGCAGAGCAAGAGAGGATGCTTTGTGATGGAGAAGACCTACACAGTGCTTTGCAGAGGCTATGGAGGAGATATGTCCATGGGCCTGCATAGACCTACAAGTAGATGATAGGTTTTCTAGGTGAGAAAATTTCGAAGACATGGTAATAAATCCAGCCACCACTGATTTATAAACACACTCAGCATTGTAACACCCTTCAGGCCGCATAACTATCTCACTCTTCCTAAGTACAGGAAGTGAATTCGCACTGCTATGGGGGCTGCAGTCTCACTATACCTGAATTTGATTCAGTGCTGTCTTCTTTTTAAAACTAAAATCAAAAACCCCAACTAACCCACAGCTGACTGGCCAATTCAATGTATTTGTGCATTAGAAAAGAAGAAGGACAAGAAATGTCTTGTAGGTCTTTAGGCTTGTTCTCACACTCCTCTGTTTCAGCTCTTGTCATGGTTCATGAGCTCTTGTGCAATTTATTGCCTGCTTCACATGATAATTTTTCAGTGTTTGATCAGCTCTCTAGACATGTCTGTTTCTTTCTGTAAGGCCATCTTTCCCCTATTTTCTGTTTCTAGCAGAGCTTAATTTTATTCACTCTAATACCTAGACTCCAGATACCCTGAAGCCATATGTCAGAATAAGGGCTTCATACCTGTCAAAGATGTGTGGGTAGCAGCCACAATGAAATATATATAAACCTATCAAACAACGTAAAGCAGAATGCTGAGCAAGCTGCGAGCAGTTTGTAAATCACTATCCAAGCTGCTTTTCCTTGAAGGTGCCTGCCTGCAAACACCAAAAGCTGATGCATACCAGGCAACTTCCACTCACGAGGATCTTTTCAGCCTTTGCATCAATGCACCCAGACCAGCAATGAAAAAAATAACACCATTATGGTCAGCCCTGCAAGTGTGAGATACTAGAAGAGCTTTACAGCCAAGAGGATGGGAACATGTCTTCTCCCTTACAAAGCTTCTGAATGCTTTTGAAGACACTTCATAGGCACACCAGTGTTTCACATGTAGGGTGGCACAAGTCACTGGCAGGAAGTTCAACATGCCCCATCAAACACAATCCCTGGCTCAAGTGTTTGTAGGAGCTGACAGGCACTTCAGGTGCCTTCCCTGGGACTCCGCTACTGCAGGCAAAGGAAGATAACACTCTGCATTCTGCCAGGTGCTCACACAGCCTGCAATGAGTCAGGCTGGCCACCCCTGTCTCTTGGTCCCACAGCTGCTAATGTTCCCTCAGAGGAGCTGCCAAACAGTAACAGGCAGTACCTTATAACATGAAAAAGGCCATGGCTTCCCCTCTTTCTTCTCAGCCACTGCTATCTCTTGCTTCTCATTCTCTTGACACCTTTTTAATTTCTTGCATTTTTGTGCTCTTTTTTACTACACAGCATCCGGAGAATGAACATGGATAACAAGCATCTGTGATTTTTCTAACTCCTCACTAACCTATGTTACTCCTTCTGTTTTAGTGCATTTTTTCTTACTTTGAAAAATTATGTTCCTTCAGAGAATCAATCGTCTTTTCATATTTGCAAACCTTAAAAACATGCACACATTGAAATGGCTCCATATTTCAAACCCAAATCAGATCAGAATTGTTTAATTTTGAGTATTTTTCCATTCTTTCAGCTAAAATCATCCCCTGAATTGAACACAACCTTGTTGCACTCGGCACAGACCTTAAAGAACTTTTGATCAATCTCAATTCATATCTTTAGTTAAAAGCATCCTGAAGCAAAAATCATTTACACCAAAGTCTAGCAAAACCAGCAGATGAAAGCTTATCTATTAAGAATAGAAGGAATTCCAAGTTGACATTTGAAAGCCCTTTTTTCTTTGATCCTGTTAACCACCATTTAACAGCAATTAATAACATTATATTCTTTTAAATAAAACAAGTTTTTGTTATAGGTTATACACTTCTATCTTTTCAATTAAGAGCTGTATTAAGTGCTCACAACCAAAAATTTCCTATGCTTCAAACTGGTCCTCAGATAAACAAACCTTTAACCTTAATAATGGTTCTGAGTTAGATAAAGAATCCAAGGGAAAAAATCCACAAAAATACACCACAAATAAGGAGGAAAGTGCTGAGGACAAGGTGAAAATACCCTCAGTAGTCCAACCATATGAGCAAGAGTGTCAGAACAGGGAAAATAAACAGCAAGAAATCCAGAGAAAGCCTATTTTATTCAGCAGTACACTAGTGACAGAGGAAAGTGGAATGTGGTAGCCCATGGTTTTTGCAAAATCATGTTCAAAAACTAAACCTCACAACCTTATCCAGGTATTTTCCTCATGATGTAGGTAACATAACCTAATGAACCAGGGACAGAAGAGTTTTAATACAGTAACACAAAAACAACATGGTTCCTGCGGCTCCTTGTTCTGAAAAGGGTTTTAATGGGACAACAGCATAAAACAAGTATAAGTCCTGCAGTTCCAGAGCAGATACTGCAGCAATAGCGTGAGCTCTGAAATTTTCTATTTTCCACCTGTCCTCTCTGTAACTGTTATATATAAAATAAGCAAGCATTGCTGACTTTAAGAGTAAAATAGATCTATTTTGTAATAGAATTACTTCAGGAAATGAAAGGCAGAAAAAGAAAGTGGATATTATTGAATCATATGAAAGATACACAGAGATATTACAAAAGTTAGCCCAAGAATTAATGCCTTGGCATAATGTTTCCTTGCACTGAGATGTTCTGCTGTGGAGAGAGCTCTGCAGACACCATCTTGCTGCAGACCTCCAGTGCTCTCCAAGGCAGGAGGGTTCCCCACCAGTCCTGCACTTAGAGGTAAGAGGACATGACCATCTCACTCTTTTATCCCCAGACTCCACTAACCGTGACTCTCTTGACATGATTGAACGGTGCATATGCCTGGTGTGCCTGGACAGCCCCAGCGGGGTGGAACTCAATGACACAAACATGGCACTGCAAATGCTGCATGGAGGAGGCTACCATAATAACGGGGCCAACCGCTGGTATGACAAACCGATGCAGGTAAAAACCTTACAGTGCTATAATGTTACTTGCACATGGCAGAGGACTCCAGTTGCCTTGTGGTAGGGACCACTTAGAGTCAAGTGGGAGAGAGAAGTGAAGGTGGTGTCAGCATCTGGTCGGGCAGGGCTGGTGTGAGCAGGGCTATTCCTTGCAGGGCAGGGGAGGCAGACTGACTGCCGTGCCGGCACAGGTACACTTTCACCTGTTCTGAAGCTGCCCATTGCACTGGAGAAGGTAAGACTGATACACAGACATGCGAGTAGGGAGACTTCTGATGGAAAAAGGAAAACAGAATGCATTTTATTACACTCAAACAAATGGAATGAAAAATATTGGCCTAGCATCCTAGAACAAAAAAGAAACCACAGTATTTTTCTCTGTTTTCTCTTCTTATATATTTTCCTGACAGCACAGAAATAATACTGTTTATAATTTAGCGTGTGCTTGAGTCCTCACTTAGCAGACTGTTTACTCATTAAATGACATCCTTGTTGAGACTTTCCTGGAAGTATTGACTTCTCGAGCCTTTTTCCCAATCAGATTTCGATTGTTACATTTGAAAGTGTCACACTGTTATTTTCACACTCTGCAATAGACCCAGGGTGAAGTGATGTATTAATCTCCATCTGTCAACAATGCTGACACCTCATGAAAAATTGAAAAAACCCCTGACTGATACATTGCTTGCATAATGCTTGTTGCTCTTGCCATATTTAAGAGCAGCAATGTGAAAAGATAAACCCCTAAAATAATTTCACTTGCACTGACTTACCCCAGTACAAATACATTTCAGTAGTCATTTCTGATTTATACCACTGCTAATGACATTATTAGCAGACTCCAGTGTTGCATTTTTGAAGAACAATTTGCCTTTAGTTAGAATCCTGTTATTTGCAGAACCATTTGTTGAGGTGTTTCAAGAAGATAGGAATAAACAAGATTTTCATTTTGTTTACTATCATAAGGTAGCAGAAAGCAAATAAAATTGCATAGTGTATGGGAGACCTTCATCTGTCTAGATGTATTCAGGCCAGTAGTTTAAAGGTGAAAAGAAATTCTTAAGGAAGTAAAATCCCATTTTCTTTCATGAATACACAGGTTATGTAGGAAGCCATTCTCATAGCCGAACTTGTTCTTTCCCTCCAAATACTTCCTGGCCTTTGCAGTAAGGCATCAGAAAATGTCCAGGTGACCTTTTTGCATCATGCACACACACAGAGTGTGAAAACCTCATGAGAACCAGGATGCGTGTGTGTGATACAAATGCACAGAGTGAGCAGAGTGGGAGAAGTCCAGCCAAATACAGTTCAAAAGAAGTGGGGGGGGGAATCCAGAAAAAGGACAGGAAAAATGTGAGACAAGCTGTAGTATTGTCCTAGACATTGCTTTTGTGTGAGATGCAGAAATAACCAACTGCATGTCCGTATCACAGAATTAGAGTGCAGCAGGTTGTCACCAGCTATGCCACATGTACACAATGAAACAAAGAATGAAGACAAGTAAAAGGGAAACTAATAAAGCACCTAAGGAAAAAAAAAGCTTAAAAACAAGCTATGAGAAAGCTATCAAATAAGGATGAGCTTTGTAATAAAATGGAATCCTATGGATATTTCAGATATAGATGTTGCATTGCTCCCAAATGTAGAACCCTGGCCTCTCTCTTCTATCGATTGGTTTTCTGTACCATGAAGCACATGTTAAATCAAATTTTCAGACTCCAACAGGTATTGCTAAAATTTACATTCTCACAGGACTCAGTCCAAAATAGCAGCATGAAAGGGATTCGGTGCAATGCCTTTTACAGGACAGGGAAGTCTCCTGCAATAAGTCTGTAAGTCACCCATTGATATGTAAGGCAAGGAGGTTCCTAATACGAGCAATAAGACAACCACAGGAGACCAGTAACATCTTTGTTAGGTTGCCATCATGGGTAACTTAGCCAGAACATGATTTATTATCTGTATAACTTGCACCTGTTCTTTTCCTCATTTAGTTTGTAATAGGAAGAGATGGACTCTGTGGTACCGTGTTTGAACATTCCCCCTTCGATGGCATCATAATGGTGCAGTGCACTGAATACCTGCTCAAGCACGTGTGAGTTCCCTTTCAGCACAGCTTTTGTACCCACTCCAGCCTCTGCCAGTGGCAAATTCCCCCTGGTGCACAGGGCCACTGAGATCCCATAATACTGTTGGAAACCAGTGGTCCACCAGTTAAAAAAGCACTGTTTAACAAAGAGATTATTCCTGCGACCTTAATGATTTCTGTCTCACACACCAACAGGAAAGAAAATTCCAAGAAATTAGTCCGAGCTGATTCAGTGAGTGAGCTTCCTGCTCCACGGAGACTAAGATGGAAATGTTCCCCTGAAATTCAGACACATTTGGCATCATCAGCAGAAAAACTCCAAAGGTAGAACAGATGCGTCATTTTTCTCAACAGTGACTGCAAGCTGGGAACTACTCAGCCCATTGCGTGCAGGCATGGCTTTCCTCCTAGAGGGCTTCCTACCCTCCTGCTCCTCCTCATCTTCCCACGCTGAACATACCTAGCACCTCTTTGTGGGCTGGAGCTACTTCACTGTATTCAGGAATTGCATTGCCATTGTTTTCGTTCCAGGTAAATATTAGGAAATCTACAAAGCACCGGAAAAACAGTTTAGTCCTATTTGTGTGACAGGCAAACAGTGCAGGCCCTCTGTTTTTGTGGATGCCCTTTATGGGTCTGAGCTGATTGAATCTGAAGTCAGGGCAACAGGGATACATACAGGGGACAATAGAGTACAACTGGTCTGAATACAGTTTGAATACAGGAATGTAATTTGTTTACATTCATATTGCTCCTACAAAGGCTAGTTCTTCTGACTGTGTTTCCAGACTGTAAAAGACTTGTATGATCTTTAGAGGTGGAAATGGCTTTTTTTTTTTTTTTCAGTACTCAGGCCTGTGATCTCTTTGTAGAGAATTAACACAGCACCTGCATGATCAACTGTATGTCCAGTGTGGTTGCCTTAGACGACCTCAAGGTGTCTAGAAGCACACATAAGAGTGAGGATATTCAGGATGCCAAGTAATTCCTTTTCGTTTTTAAATAAAGGTAGTAGTACTCCAAACTGGGGCTTGCTATGAGCTTATGGCTTTCCTCAGGTTTGAAGTGCATCCTTTTTTCACATCAGCAAATCTCTCAGGAACTTGTCAAGGACAAAGGAAGCCCTCAGGCTTCAGGGATGGAAACACTAGTTGTGGGTTTTTTTGTTTGGACTTCTTTTTTTAAAAAAGTGTCTTATTCAAATGAACAGACTTGAGTGCCACAGTCCATGTTAAGGCAGCAGGTAACAAGCCTGGTGTAGAACCTGTGTGAATAAAAGTTACTGACTAGGAACAAGTTACCAAAGGTCAGGACTGTCCCCAGAGCAGGAGCCTGCTCACCTCCAAGTGGGTACAGGCAGGGAAAGATCTCCGGGTTTTATTTGCAAACAAAAATGAAACATGATTTTCTTTAGTGGTGAACAAGGTGGTGCTAAGTTAATGTCTGGACTCGATCTTAGAGTTCTTTCCCAACCTTAACGATTCTGTGAGATTCTTCCAGTTCCCCCCGGAGTAACTGTTTCTGCTTGTTTTCCAGGATAGTGGAAAATCTGGATTTTATTGCCTACAAGTTTGAGCACTATGGAAAGGAATTTATTAAGAAACAAAAGGTTAGCCCAGATGCCTACATTCAAGTAGCACTTCAGCTGGCATTCTACAGGTAAGGTTAATTCAATCCATTTTTTTAACTCAGCGCTCAAACAAATGCTTCCTGCATGGAAAGGAGTGATCTTGCTTGTAGGATAAGCAAAATAGAAACTGACACCTGGTTCTCAGAGTACTCCTTTTCTTTGCTCCCTTTCCCTTTTCTTGCTCTAACTTGCCATCCCTGTGTCCCACACATGCTGTTCTCAGCCAGTACCCTCCCCACAGCTGTCCCTGTGCTCAGCATAGAGAAGTGGAGGGGAAGTGGCAGGGAGTAGCAGGGCTGTCTGTAGCAGCAGCAGCAACAGGGAGTCCAAGTCCCCAGGGCAGAAACACTCTCTTGCCACTGTGAGTATCCTGTAGGGACTGTGGCAGTAACCCCGAACTCACCACACATCCACCTCCTGCACTGCAGGGAGAAAAGCATTCACAGGGGAGAATACTGTGCCAGCACATCAGGTCAGAGTTCCTACACAGGACAGTAACTACTGCTGCTTCCTTCTTCACAAGCATCCCAAAATTTGATAATATTCTCTAATTTCCATGGTATTACCAAAGTCAAAAGCCCCTTTCTACATTACCAGAACTCCAGGCTAGAGATCAGTCACGTGGTTTCCTGCAGAACAGCCTATCACACAAATAATTCTTTATCACGACAAATTAAATCCTGGTGTGGTCTTGGTGCCCAACACATTTCACATACTCCAACTTCTGTTAAACATCCATTTTGTGTATTCCATTAATCAAATGTCAACAATGACCTAGTCCTAGATTTTTAACTGGATTACAGCCATGATATAAATCCCATGTTTGCAACAAAAGCCTTAGGGGACAGTTGTGTTCTGAGACCCTCTGCTTCAACTGAAAGAATAGTAGGTCTCCTGAAGCAAGGAATAGTATCTATATAACTGGACCCAAATTAAACAACAGTCTTCACACTCTGTTATAATTGCTATGTGGGTTTTCATTCCAGCTCACAAATAGTACCCTTTCCCCTTTTCAGTATTCTACTTTTCATTCATGCACTGAGTGCATTTTTCCTTAAATAAAACATATTTCAAGCCCATAAATAAATGATTAATTACACAATTATGTAATGATAAAGTACAAATAAAACATTCCTTGAGATCTTTCAGTAAATTTTAGTTTTACTAGCCTTGTTTTTACACAGTAAGTCATTTTTTACTGGCAATGCATAACTAAAATGTATGCACTGTATGCAGCTCCTCATATTAGAAAGGAGTGAGCATCGATCTTTTTTAAGTTTCTTACAGAATTCTATCAACATTAAGATGAATACTGTGCAAAAAATAAAAGTGTGGCGGTAACAGTAAAATGTACCAAGCCTATATTTCTCTTAGTCTTTATGACTCCTTGTTCTTTGGTTTTCTGACTTCATCCTTTCAGATGCCACAGGAAACTTGTCCCGACCTATGAAAGTGCTTCCCTACGCCGATTCGATGAGGGCCGAGTGGACAATATCAGGTCTTCCACCTCGGAAGCATTTGCTTTTGTAAAAGCAATGACTGATGACAAGACAGCTGTATCGGTATGTTGGTCTGGCTCCCTCTGTCTTCTTTGCCAGAACACTAAGTAAATAATGCATTCATGGACCCCAGTCCCTCATTTTTCAACTGTTAATTGTGAACATAAAGGCATAGGGGAGGGTAGCAAGCCTTATAGGATTTTGCTTTTTATACATACCCACCATTAAGCTAAATATAAATATTCTCTTATTTTTATTTAAGCATTCAAAAGATTCAGAAGAGACTAAACATAACATTATAAGAAAAAAAATCTGATTTTAGATTTAGTACTGTCTTATGAATGTTCTGTCATCAGATCCAAATTCATCTCCCTGGAGAGATCTAGGCTGAACACGCAAAGTTCAGGATCATTACACTGCCACACCAGGGGAATTGCCTGGCACATCCCCTGCAGTAGTTAGCTCTGCTGCAGACTGCAGCATGTCAAGTGATGCAATCCCCATGCTTTGATTTCTGGATAAGGTGGATATATTCTGGCTGATCTTTTTTGTTTTAAAAGCATGATTCTACCAAATAAAGTTAGTTTTAGAGGGTACTCAAGAAAGCTGAACCTTAACAATGAAAAACTTCATCAAGCTAATCAAACAACTCTCCAAACTGTCCTGATATCATATTGCAAAAAGAAAAATGAAAATTGCCTTGCTTTGAGACACCACCATCTGTTTGCCAGAAGCATGAGTACTGTACAGAGTAGATGGGAATGCAAAGAGGTACAGCTGAGAGTATAACTGCACAAACAGCATTGTGCACTGTCCCCCCATCATCCCAGAAGAGCCTCCCTCAATGCCTCTCTCTGTGCTGCTTCCACCCACTGCACTTCGTTGCTGTACAGGGAATTTCCAGGTGGCTGTTTAGATGCAAAATGCTGCCACAATATAGATTCTTTTTCACAGTAAGCCCACTCCAGTGGCAACAGCCCACATGGCTGTTCTCTGGAATTTAGCATAACATTACCAGAAGCATTGCTGGGCTGTAGATTAAGTGTAAATTAATGAAATATTATAAACCAAGCTCTAATGTCCCAGAGGATGACGAAAATTTACCCAGAGAAGTGCTCTGTTCATCCACTGCTGCTTCAATCTCCTTAAGGTTACCATGCCAGAATTTAGTTCCTGATGAACAAGACTCAAATTCCATGGTAAAATGATAACTCCAAAACCCCTGAAGCAATTCCCTGTGCTGAGTGGGTCATTCACAGCAGATTATGACCATACTATTGCACATAATAATGAATACCATAGAGTAGACAAGAAGAGGCTGTTATTTGCTATCAGTGTCCTGTCTGACAAGGTGGTTCTTAATCATATTTCACCAGAAGTTACTGTTGTCTGTGCACACCTTTCTCTCCACATGTGAGCCCTCAGCACAGCCCCAGCCCACTTTGCAGCAGACTGACTGTACTCCTGAGAGGACCCAGCCTGCTCCTCACATGCTGTTTCAACAGATGCTTCTTGTTCCTTCCAACAGCCTCTTCCTCCCTTATTCCAATACTCACTAAGTTTGCAGCTCTCCCAAAGCTTCAGCATTTCTCACCATTCTACCACTCCAGCCTGAGGCTGTGTTCTCCTTTCACAGCACCCTGAGCTGTTCTGCTTCACACAAGCAAAACAAAGAAGACCATACGTGTCTAGACGGAGCTCAGTCTCAGACCCCACACCTTTCCCCTGCGTGCCCTGGCATACTGGATAGGGAGAATAATGGTTTATTCCAATTCACTGATAGTTTTGTGGCCTCTTGTCCACCAAAATATACAAAGGACATTTATACTGATCTGTGATTGTTCCTTCAAACAGACATTTAGAAATCTTAGTCTTGATGTGAACATCTTGATCTTTCGGTTCAAAACTATATATCTATTATCATCACAGAAACATTAGAAATAAAATAAATTTAATACAACCCTATTCCAAGGTGATTTCTTTAGACCTACAAATTGTCTCTGAATGTGAAGGGGTTAATTCTATTTTTTCGACAAAAAGATGCATCATTTGGTTTAAGCAGCCTTGAGCTCCCTAAAACATTGTTTGTTAATAGCCATTAATTCAAACAAAATTAAAACCCACTTTCCATCTGATGCTAATAAAAATTATCCTCAAACTATAGCTTTAACAGTCACCAAAGATTGATTGAGTCAGATTGATTCTTCAGCAGGAGAAATATCTCATGCATTTGACACTTGCTGTAAAAGCAGCAGCTACTGACACTACAGAGATTGCTTGAATAGCTGTAAATTAATCAGATTTAAAGACTGCATTTGGTAATTTAATCTGTACAAGGGAACTAAGTCCTAGCTCTAGCCCTGTGAAAAAATATCAGACTGTATTCTGAAGGTCCCTGATGGTGACCTTGACTTGCTTCTAAAATGAATTCTTTGTTCAAAATATCATTCATCGTTCATAGGAGCTGAAGGTCTCCTGTTTATCTGGAGACCCAGACATTTCCGGCTGTTTCAGGGTCTCCCATAGTTGCAGTGTTGGGCTTGATGTACAGCAGGGAAGCACTTCTTAGGATGGTTTCTTTAATATAAAAGGCTGCCATTTG
Source organism: Grallaria varia (assembly GCA_013396735.1). NCBI lineage: Eukaryota > Metazoa > Chordata > Aves > Passeriformes > Formicariidae > Grallaria > Grallaria varia. The sequence continues at coordinate 194,610 of VWZG01002669.1, forward strand.
ACAGGAGTCAAAATTTACTAGCTTGTTATCGGAAATGTGAGGCATCTGTGGAGGGCAGAGCAGCCTTGGAAAATTCTAGGTGCCCTTTCACACGTGAGTAATTTTTTGACTGGCTAGTAAAATATCGATAATGGCTTTCATTAATATTGCTGTCACTGTCTAGATAAACCATTCTGGAGAAGATACACTGCCTGTCTATTTTGAAAACACTGAATTACATTAGGCAATTATTTCCCCTATTTCAAATGGAGTGATTCAATTAGTAATAATCTTTATCCCCCAAATCCATGGAAGGAATCCACAAAAGGAACTGCAAGCCTTTCCTTGACTTCAAACAAACCGCCACCAATAAACCTGTTCAGCCCTTGCACAACCAGGCACTGTTGCTGATCAGGACAATGATCCGATGGCTTTTCATTTATAATGGGTACTTACACCTGAGCCAGGAGCAAAGGACATTTGAGTGCTTGCTGTTGGGCTGTTGGTTAGTTGATGGAAGATGCTATTTCTTTGAGAATTTATTCAATAATACATATATTTTAATTAACTCAACAGGATTCTGAGAAGATGCAGAGATTTAAGGATGCAATTACAGCTCAGACTAATTACTCTATTCTGGTGAGTAAAACCTGCATGTTGGAACAAGAATTACTTGGCTTTTTCACAAAAAACACGAAGATACAATCGCTAACTACTTTAGCACTAGAAAAACGTAGGCATCTCTAAACAGGAAAGTGTCTGCCACACCACCCTTATGAACATTTCTAATGGCCCAAATAGCATATTCAACTACCCTCACCTTAAAAAATACTTCCTCAAAAGCAAGATAACAAAATTCTGCATTAGACAGAATGTCTATGTTCCATGGAATGTGTCATGGAACATGACACTCCGAATCCAACATATTCATGACGAATGTGCAACTGTGAAACATCTAGGATTTATATCTCTGTCATAATTAGGAGTCCCAGCCACAAACTTGGATTGCACTGAGCGTGGTGTTGTACAAATTAACAATTCAACAATGGCCTCCATCTTAAAAAGCTTGCAGTCATAATTTCATAAAGGGATTTTTTTTATATAAATATTGAGGGGTTTGGAAGGGAGAACAGTAGCCAGGTGAAAGAAGTCTTTATTCTTTGTGCTCTGCAATCAGCATGAAATGTTAACCATTAAGATAGCCTACCAAAGTGGCAATGATGTTCTAACAGGGTATGGCAAGCAGAAAACCTTATCAGAGATGAGAAGTATGCAAGGCTTAAAGCAACCAACTTAGCTGCTATGTAACATGCATGACAAATAACATTTCAACTGCAAAATCCAGATCGCCCAAATTTACAGGTATTTAGACCCATGTAATTACAGATAATTTCAAGACAGTTGTAACACATTGGGAACACTTTTTTTCCCCTATAACTAATCATCTACATATTTTCTTATATTTCTCTTCACTAGAGGAGACAGGTCCCTCTGGGACCTGATCCTCAGATGGACTGGCATTCTGGAAGTGTATTCTGGTATTCCAAAGTGCCATTTCTAACAAAAGTCATTAACAATGAGAGAATGGTAAGTTCCCTTTTAAAGACCCAAATGCAGTGTCACGTTAAAGGAAGAGATGTCCTCCAGTGAAGAAATCATTTTAGTATCAAATACAACTCATTTTCTCTTGATTATAAAAGAGACAATTCAGCCTGGGTAATGCTGTACATCCCACTGTGCTGAGACAAAGCACAGACTTGTTCTATAAACAACTTAGTCATACCACTCATGAAATTAATAAATGTTAATAACCAGCTATGATACATGAATTTGCTACCTATGGTTTTGTCTCAGACCATTGCCTAATAAACCCACATTGTTGAATAATGTTTAGATATTCATAATATTCAAGAAATTATTCAGTTTCAGAGGTGGTTTTGCAGGTACACTCAGAGCACTGGAGAAGAAATGTATAGCTTTCAGACAGGATCTGTGCCTAAAACTGTGAAACAAAAGAAGGAGGGAAGAAAAACAACTTATGTTTTAAGCCTTATGCTGAGAACCCACATCTTAGAAGCTGATACTCCATGTAATCTGTAAAGCTGAGGGAAGTCTTACTTCATGACAACTGTCTCACGTGAACAATCTCAGGGTAACTGCACAAAGAGCACAACATACTGTAGGTCTACTATGTCACAACCAATGGAATTTCTCTACATTCCTTTAAAAGAAAAAAGAAAATCACCCCTCCAAGCTCCAGGTCATTTGAGATTCAGGAACTATTACAAAATTCAGCCTTCAGTGTAGCTTATGGGAAAATACTCAAACTGCCATTGAAAAAATAATTTATCTTTAAATTTAAAAAGCTCTCCAGGTATTTCTACTCACCAAGCTCGCCCTTCTTTCTCAGAATAGCAGAATGTAATTGTTGTGCCTTTAAACTCTGGGTAAGACTTAGATGGTCAGACTAAATTGTGTGTAACAGACTGAAATGTAATAGCTCCTAAGAAAAACAAACAAAAAAATCTACTTCATAAAACAAAAAGCAATTTACTGATTTTATTTCCCCTTGTTAAGGCTTACTAGTAGCATTGCTATCTTAAATGTGGAGCTCTAAAATTCAATTTAGCACAGTTTTTTCCTATGCGTTGACTCACAGTTTATTTCGTTAGCCTGTCTCGGCCTCTCTTCAGACATGGCATTGATCTATGTTGCAAAAATGTCATTACTAACAGCCTTATAAATCTCATGTGATAGCAAAATATTTCCTTTGATTACCAAGTTGGCTTCCCTGTATGGAAACAGAACGTAAGCAGAGTCCTGATGCATACCACCTTCCTGCAAGCATCCTTGCTCTGTCTGGGCTGAGGAACAAACGGCCCCTTTACCAAGGGGTGCCTCGTCCTTAATAATCCAAACAAGACCATGCACTCCCACCCCCTGCTTCAGGCACTGAGCAGTGGCTAAAGCTATTCTCCTTGCAAGAGGAAAAGTAAAGTTGGGCTTTTCTTTTATTGCAAGCTTGTGCTCTTTTTTAAATCCTGCCTTCTCTCTGGCTGCTTGTTTCCCTTGTTACAAGGGGCCAGTGCCACAGGAATATCAGTTCTGCTCTCAGGGTAGTAACTATGACCCTGATTCTGCATTCCCTTCCTTAATTACTTCAGCCTGGACCAGGGATGAACTGCAGCTCAGTACACAAAATCAGTGCTTTCACCAGCAAGAACAAACCTAGACTGAAGGATTTTAAATGCTCATATTATCTGAGGCACTTCCTGCTTGGTTGGAACAAATTTTGATTTGGTTTCCTGAAGAAAAAAAAACCTCTCTAACTATCCTGTCTGCCAATCTCCCACTACTGATTTTTGATCCTGTTAGCCATCTTCAATCACATTTGCTAGCAAGGCAAAGATCCTAACTAATAAATCCCTTAAGTCTACAGCATCAGGGAGCCGGACAGAGCAGAGACCCAAGCACGGCAAGCTGATGGCAGGAAGCCTTAGTGCAGGCTCAGCAGCCATTGTTGTGATCTGGACAACAGGGTGCCACTGCTGCCAACATTCAGCCCCCAACATGCGCTGCCTGTCACCTTGCCAGTGACCCTGAGACAGGAGGGGGGATTGGGTACATTCAGCAGCAGGGCAAGGGGTCAAGCATGGCTGGTTCTGCATTGGGGATTGTGGTGAGCAGACACACGGGGGAGCAGGACAGCGAGCACAGTCTGCTGGGAGCCTCTTGCTCACCAAGAACTTCATTCTCCCTTGTTAAACCCCGATTAATTTGATCCTAGACTCCTGGTACCCTAACAAGGGTATCATCCACCTATGCTGTCCTACACTTACTGTTTGCAATTGCCTCATTGGAGTCAGAGCTAAAGTAATGGCCCAAGATACCTCCAAGATAATGCAGTTCTGCAATGAAGCCAACACAGGGAGCAGGGGAAGAAATTGAGTATTTTGGCAGTGATTTAAATTACAACAGCACTCTGTATCCCCAACCCCAGCCTTCTCAAGCACTGGGATATGTTAGTGGATCTGTGAAGGATCACTGGCAAATCTATCTGTTATTCTGTGAGCATTGTTAAATCTGTTGTGGATGTCTACCAGATCTTTGGATCTAGATTCTAAGGAATGATACATTCTTTAACTGCCAGAGTGAGATGCAGGCAACAAAGCAATGAAAAATTAATGTGTTCCCATTTGGAGGTGCTTTGGAGCCTCTTATCCTGAAATATAATCCAAATTATGCAGAGAAAATTCCAAAACATGCTTAGAAATTTCTGGTGTCCCATATGCTCCCCTCAGCATCCTTGGAAGCCCAGCCCATGATATTCAGCTGAGAGAGATGATGAACACCCAGTTAACATCAGCACATAGTACATCTCAAGGCTGTCTCCTTCCTAATTTTTACACCCTCAGAGCACCATATGAATTGCTAGTTACTGATCGTCTGTGAAGTACATACTCAGAGGGATATCTGAACATTACAGGCCTTACATCACTCTAACCAAGTTCATCAACTCTGACCAGAGAACTAGGCAGTGGCAGTCAGGAAAATGTCTCCAAACTCAGTCAAATGCTGGTGTCTTATCACATTGTACACAGGCTATTACTGGAATGGCCATAGACAATCACCTACTAGGGCTCCGAGAGCTGGCACGAGAACATTTCAAGGAACTGCCAGAGATATTTACGGATGAGACATATTTGACAAGCAATCGATTCATCCTCTCAACCAGCCAGGTGAGTTTCTCCTGTTCACTGGTCTTGCTAAGCAAAGGCTAATTCATTTGTGCTCTGCCAGACCTTGTGGCCCACAGTGAAAACAATGGGAAAAAACTAAAACAAACAAAAGTGGTATTTATCAAGAACCATCAAGAAGTCTGCAAATTGCTCCACATTTTTAATCCAGTTTTGGTTCATCAGCACAGTAAATCAGCAACATCAGCGCAATAATATTGTCTGAAGTGATCACTTCATTTGCAGCATGCCAGAACCCTTCCTGGAAATTCTAGAAATGCACACAAATAAATTCAGTAACATTTACATGAGGGCTCAAAGTCCCCTCAGTTTCCAAACTACTTATGTTCCCATTCCCTTTCTTCTTCTCCTTTGCCCAAGGTGACAGCCCTAGTAGGAAGTGTCAGTACAGACACAAGCCAGACAGGCTGCCACTCTGAGAAACAAAAAGCTGAGAGCCACAAGGAAATTTTTCTCTTAAAAGAAGCTGTGTTTGAAATCTTTGAGAGCCTTCAGTTATATTGTAAGACTGCAACCCACGCAGATATGCAACTTAGACTTACGGACATTTTAGACATGTACAGACATTTACAGATCTACATATATTTGCACATACAAAGATAGTTTAAGAGTGAACACTTCCTACATTTACTGTTCTGAATAAGGAAGCATCTTTATGGCATACAGCCTAAAAATTAAATGTTTCATTGCATGTAGTAACAGTCCTAATGAAAGAAGAAATCTATGTAGGAATTCATTAACTGAAACACTAACCCAACTGCACAGATTAGAACTATGCAACAAAAGAGAGTTATAATATCATACTGCAGCATAAAACCTTAATAAGTAATTTGATCTTGTCATAATGTTTGTAGGCTTTCAGACATGAGTGAATGTAACCAACATACTACTACATAAATTCACCAAGAAACTATCCATGAGCAAAGAGTGGTTCTGAATAGCTTTATGGCCTTCGGCAGTTGCACAGCAAATTTATCTGACAATTCTATGGCTCTATTAGCAGGACTAATGGCTTGTTCTACCCCATTAAAAAACCAAATGTCATTTGTGAAGGCCCATGTACACAAAGTCTGAAATGTATAGATTTCTAACACATCTTTTATTTTCTGCAGGAGAAAGCGTTTCACTGCCTTATTATGCCATGATTAAACTGGGGTGTGATAGAAATATAGCACCTAGATGCATTAAAATGTTTTCATGCATCATCACAAATATAAACTATTATTAGAAATGGTTAATACTAATTTCCATAATTTAATGCAGTCTTCAGGTTATGAGTTTAACATAACCTTAAGATAGCCTCAAGAAATTAAAAACCTTAGCAAGGTTTTATGTATCATAATTTTATGTATGAGAATTACATAAAATTCTTATCTACCAGTAACAAAGCTTATAGCTTTTAAATATCTATATAATTTGAGCAAAAAAATGTGTATTCTAGCCACTTCAAAAGATACCAGTTTTAAATGAGAGCGAACAAATGGAGCAACCAAATTTATCCTGAGATCTGCTTTTACCTTCCAAAGTAAATTACCTCCAGTCTGGACTTCTGGAGATAGTGATACTCTACAAAGAGGGATTCACCACATTTCCTGCATTTGTAGCATTTGTTTATATTTTTCCTCATACCTAACCAGTAGATTTTAGGTCTCCTGATTAATCAGAGATCACTCCTTCCCTTCTCACTGCAACCAGGTTCCAACTACTATGGAAATGTTCTGCTGCTATGGGCCTGTGGTGCCCAATGGATATGGGGCATGTTATAACCCACAGCCAGAGCATATATTATTCTGCATCTCAAGCTTTAAAGACTCTAAAGAAACCTCCTCAGAAACATTTGCAAAAGCAGTGGAAGAAAGTCTCCTAGCAATGAGAGATCTGTGCAACAAATGCAATTCTACTACAGCAAAGCCACCTGCTAAACAAGATGCAGCCACGCAGCTGCAAAGTGGCAGCCAACGCTAAGAGCACATGAGAATTATTCTCCTAATCCACATCATGAAGAAACAAGACATAGTTGTTCAAAGGCAAGATAGTACAAGTGATAGAACAGTGTACAACCAATGTGTCATTTGTTTCTCATTGTTGCCAACATTTACAACTCTGTGTACTAAATCTACCATTTCTTGCTTAAGAGTCAGCAAAAAGGGTTTGGTCTCACTGGCTGAAATGAAGGGGGAAAGTAATACAAGTCTGTGTTGTAGTACCACTTCTAACCATAATTAGCTTATGCCATTTTATCACCTAAAAATTGAGTAAGTTTGTATATGACATAAATTAAATACTAAGGCACACCAACCAACTATTATCCCCTGCAAGTACTTCTAAAATAGTCGCATCTATTCCTGGAAGATTTGCATGTAAAGAAAAGAAATTACCCCTTAGGGAATTTGGAAAGTAACACTGTAAATAATAGGCTGATGCCATTATATCTTGAACATTTGCATGAAGAGTATTTAAGACCACCAGTCCATTTACTATATGAGAAAATTATTATGATTATTTTTAAGAGCAGCCATCATGCATTTCCACAAGGATCAAGAAGATAACACTAGTGTTTACATTTTCCCCCAATTCAAAAATGCTGCAGAAATAATTTAGCTTTTATTCTAGTTTGCACTGGCCCAAAGCACAGTCCTATGCTGAAAGGAGCATATCGGAGACATGATCCATCACAGAGAACTGGGAGAATTTTGTCCGTAATGAATTGACTTAATGATTTCTTTCTATCAGTGACCAAAATCCAGATGACAGAGTGGCAAAGCATAAAGCATAAGTACTATTGAATCCTACTCAAGACCTTTTCTGTTTTGCATGGGAATAAATTTAGTCACTGTGACCAGCAGGACAGTATATGCAACCACACAAAATCAAAGAGCAATAACTAGAATCAAGAGGCAGATTTGCAATATAAAGAAGTCTTCAAGCTAGAGCTATAAATACCAATTTAAGAGTGCTGGTACTCATATCATCTTTGCATCATCCCACATGAAGGGATTTATGTTTTATACTTTCAATAGCATATGTAGGGTATCATATTCTGCAATATACAGTAAATTCAATCAGGAAAACAACAGAGTATCTAGTAATTCCCATATTATGTGAGCATTATCCTGAGGGTTTTCTCATCACCTCTTTGGTTCCCTACAAATCCATCCAAGGACTGGCATTCTCAGTTACTTTCTCTCAAGCTAAAAGATGTTGCCTTACTTAGAGGTATTCAGCTAGCATTGTTAGAATACAACTTCCTCATTGATTAAAGACACACACTCACCAACTCCAGCGCAGATCCCTTGCTACACAAGCTGGGCGCACTCTGAGGCCTGGCCAGGGATTGCTTACTTGCCTGTGGAAAGGCGGAGATATTTTTAGTTCTTTTGTAGACTGAACAATCACATGCTTAATCACTCTCAAGCCTTAAAACAGGATAATAGATTTATTGCCATAAACTAAAGATGCAGATACGTTTCTGTTTAAGAACTCTAGATGCAGACCCAGTAGATTCTATATGTCCATGACTGTTTTACTGCCTCTTTGGAGTTGCATTTGCCCAATTAAACAGCCTGAGGGATAAAGGATAGCCACAACCCCATATATACAGCACAGTGGGCCTAATAATCAATTGAAGCAAGTCAGCTGTGTTGGAGTAAATCAATTGTGAAGATTTACAGGCATGAACAGCTGGGCTCATTTTTTAAAGTTATTATGTTTCACTTAAAGATAGGTATGATTCACTACTCCATGAGCTGTGGTTCAAATTAAAGATTAAATCTATTTTTAGATTATATAAATAATATTATTATGGCATAAAAGCTGCCCCAAAGTTATCACTAAATGGTTTAGGTTGGAAGGGACTTTTAGGATCATCTCATTCCCACTTCTCTGCCATGGGCAAGAGCACCTTCACTAGACCAGGTTGCTCAGAGCCCCATCCAATCTGGCCTTAAACATTTCCAGGGATGGGGCATCCACAACTTCTCTGGGCAACCTGTTCCAGTGCCTCACCACCTTCAGATTAAAGAATGTCTTCCTAACATCTAAACCTAGTCTAAATTTTAAGATGTAAAAATAAATAAAGTTCAAAAAAAACTGCTAGTCAAACCAAATGTACACTTAAAGAATACAATGTTCAAAATTTAACTTTAAATTTTTCCTATACAGTAATGATGAAAATTTCTCTAAAACAGTCCCAGTAATTTTGCTTTGCCTCATTTCACTACAAAGGCATTCTGCAATTTTAACATAAATGTAGCACTAAATTTTTTTTCATAGAATTGTATCCTTAAAATTATAGTATTTCAAGTGTACAAAAATACTGTGAATAGTTATTTTATTATTTATTAATTTTCTTCTAATCAAGTATATTATTTTGTATTCCCAGTTACATATGCACTGATAGTTATTTACAAATATTGCCAGTTTCTCATTCCACCTTGTTGTCTGGAATTTTAACAGTAGCTCAGACACTGTCCCCAACACAGCCACTGAGAGTTCAGGCTGCAACTACACCCATACCTGAAATTTTATACCAATTTATCATTAAGAGCCCCTTACTTGTCTACAGCTGCCATAACAGGTGTTTTGGATTCTCCAACTCTGGAAAATATTGACACCATATTTTCCTTGAGGACCTGTGACCACCCAACCTACCTATTTATTTAACTACCTGTTCCTTACTTGTATCTTAGTGACCTGGTTTTAGTATTTAGCCAGAATACCTGAAAGGAGCAGCTTTGATGAGCTTAGTCCCTCCTGAGGAAGCCACTGTGTACATGTTTACCTTAGCCATTACCCCTAATAAAGGACTGCCTGATTTTGTGCAAAAGCCTTCAGACTCAGTTCAGGTCTGTTTAAAATGGAGAGTCCTGGCTAAATTATGGATGGATAAAATTCACAGGGCATCACAAACTTCTGTGTTTGACAGCAGGAGCTTCATAAGGGACTGTGCTGCTTCTCAGTTAACAGAATCCCCTGCACCCGTGTGGGATGATCTCATACTGCAGCTGCATCTGTTAAGGTTTTCAGGAAATCGGTAGCTTTTTTTAAGTTCCTATTTAAAATTATTTGTATTGTACAAATGAAGTTTAAAAACACACAGTTCTATGCACTTACGGAAATCAATCACGAAGCTTTAAAAAAGTTTCTAACCAGAAAACTGTGGAATAGATTGTTCAGTATAAAAAGAGAGAAAATTCTGATTGACAAACTAAGTGTAATTACGTTAATGTGACAAGTGGCAATGATTTAATGAGCCTCTTGGTGGGACCCGAGACACACAGCACCCCTGCAAAAGAACTCTGAGAAGGTGATTGTTGCACTCTCTCTTCCTCACCAACATATGCACAGTGCTGGGATGTAGGAAATTAAACAGCCAATTTTTTCACGAAAATTTGTATTCACAGTGAGCAAAAGTAAAAGACATTTGAGTTCCAAACAGGAGTGTTTCGAGGGTGTAAAAGCCCTACCTCCCTCCTTTGACAGAAGTGCTGCCAGAGCTCCTGTGCCACAGGTAATTTGGCAGGACGTGGCTGTGACAACACAGCGGACGAGTTGCAGAAGACATAGAAATATTTTAGTGATACTTTTATTTTTATAAAAAAGTACAGATTTATGCCAAATGTAAATGTGTATTTATAGCACATGTTGTTCCTGTTATGTTTTGTCCCTATCGAAATATATTCATCTGTCTATACCCATATATACACGCTGCAGCGTACGCTGGCAACGCGAATTCAGCTCGTTCGCAGACGGAGCCCCGCGCCGCAAATAAAAGCCACCAGAGGAAAGACCTTTGTCGTGTTTTTGTCCCGGCCCCCCGGGAGCATCAGGGGTGGCCCCGCACACCCGGGAGCGCCCACGGGCACGGGGATGGAGCCGGGACCGCAGCGCGGGCTCCCAGCGGCTCCGGGGCGGTCTCTGGTGTCCCGCCACTCGGCCCCGCAGGGCAGGCTCTGGGCGTGGCAGGGCCGGCGGGCTCTGACAGCAAAGGGCCGCTCCTCAAAGGCGCCTCAGGGAGCGCGAGCACCTCCGTCCTTTGTGTTCGAGAAAATAAACTCGCATTAGCGTGTGTATATATCTATTTTCCTTTTCCACCTGCACAAACCTCATTAAAAACAGTCTGAAATAAACTCGCAAAGCAAAGATAGTTTAAACCCAAATTTAGCTATAAAGCAAAGTACTCGAGAGTAAAAAGTGACGTTTGTTGCTTACAACTCAGCCATTATTTCCAGCGATTCTCACAGCGTAGGCAGCAGGTGCGCCCAGGGTCGGAGCCCCGTTTGGAGCTCCCGCGTCCGCAGGTGAGGCGGTGCGGGACGGGCCGGCTGTGCGGGACGAGCCGGCTGTGCGGGACCGAACTGGCTGTGTGGGGACCGGCCGGCTGTGAGGGACCGAACGGGCTGTGTGGGGCACGAGCCGGCTGTGAGGGACCGAGCGGGCTGTGTGGGGACGAACCGGCTGTGAGGGGGACGAGCCGAGTGTGAGGGACCGAACGGGCTGTGTGGGGATGGGCCGGCTGTGAGGGACCGAACCGGCTGTGTGGGGACGAGCCAGCTGTGAAGTGACGAGCCGGCTGTGCGGGACCGAGCCGGCTGTGCGGGACCGAGCCGGCTGTGCGGGACCGAGCCGGCTGTGAGGGACCGAGCCGGCTGTGTGGGGACGAGCCGGCTGTGCGGGACCGAGCCGGCTGTGTGGGGACGAGCTGGCTGTGAGGGACCGAGCCGGCTGTGCGGGACCGAGCCGGCTGTGTGGGGACGAGCCAGCTGTGAGGGGACGAGCCGGCTGTGAGGCTCGGGGCACCGCTGCAGGCTGTGAAATGGCTCCCCGGCAGCTCCCACACGAGAGCGGTGCCTCGGGCATCACCGGGGGCTGCAGAACTTTCCTATCCGTACCTAAGGTGGCAGCGATGTATCACCCACCGAGGAGGGTGGTAGCTGGGTTTTTCCTAATTCATCTCCTTAGGTACTGTTGTGTCTATTTCCTGTTTATCAGGGAATGAGCAACGCTTTTCTTTTGCTCTGATGCTTTCCAGCCATACGAGGATACATGATAAATATTGCTGCCTACCAAAAGGTTGCAAGACTAATCAAATTGCATGCATGTGATCTCAAGTATTTATTTATTTCATTTTATTTGAATAAAAAGTTATATGTATATACAAACTAAGTATCAGACTATTAACCTGACACTGGAAACCTACAAAGAGCAGGAGTTAATGCAATTATGTAGTGGCAACTCACTCCAATTTGCTCACTGGGGTTGGTAGATCATTGCAATGTACCTGACGTGGACTGAGAGGGAGCAGGCCCTAACCTGGGGAAACTAGTAGGGTGGGCTTTTTAATTTAGAGCCCACAGTATAGAGATGTCGTCTCTCTCATCCATTTGGCAAGTGTAAATTTATTGTCAGAGATTGCCATTAAAGCTTCCTAGAAAGCAGCGAGAGCTGTCTGATGAGGATGGCAAAACAGCAGCCAAAGATGAAAGCATGTTGTTTTAAGAAACACTCTTTTCTTCAGCCACTCTCCATACTTTTTCAGTAAGTTGAATTAAAATACTGCAAAGAGCTGTCACAGTGAATGCAGTCAGGTTAAATGTTTGAGGATGCTGACCCCTGCAAGTCCTAGAGCTGCAGTGGAACTGGGATATAGAAAGCAGTACCTCCACCTGCCAAAATAACTGATGCGAGTTGGTCAGTGCAGCCTTAGCATAGAGCTGATAAAAACCTGGAAAGGTGAAACCCTGAATGTTTGGCTATACAGGAATCTGCTTCTGCCTTGTAAAACACATCAATAGAAAGCAATAAGTTAAAACAAGTTTAAATCTATGGGGGCCCAGGCAGAAGTGTGTGGCATGTCTGTGTTTGCTGGAACTGCATTATCAGCCAGTTCTCTGATTTCCCCAGTTCTGAATAATTTACAGTATTATATGATGTACCATAATAAATCTAAAAATATGTAGGTAAAGAGATGATTTTGTTTGTTCTGGTTTGATTCTCAGCTTCACAAAATTCTCAAGTCTTTAAGGTCCTGAGGAATTACTCTTTCAGTAAAAGCAAAATGAATTATGCATCAATGAACAATTGGGTTATCAAGGTGATTCATTTAATGTTCCAGCTGTTCTATAATACTGTCTTAATGCTTATTGGAGATTTCTTTTGAATTTAGACTTATTCCAAGGTACTTACAAATAAATACTTTGTGTTTCTTACTGCTGCTGTGCCATTTAATAACAAATTCAAGTACACAATTAATTTCATGCCTTTTACAACTAGAAATGACAGAGGGTGGAGGCTTCATTCAAAGGAGATCCATTAATGTAATAATAGTGAAGCCAGAGATTAAAGCTGATAGGCTTTGTGGGGAGTTTTGTACAGCACTTAACTGCAGTTTTTGTTTCTTGCCCTCGTAAGTGCTAAAACTTAGACACACTCGGAGTTCACAGGAAACCAAGCAAACACAGTGCTTGCCACTAATTCCTTGTGCTTTTCTAGGTGTACTGCAGGCAGAGATTCTTATGACAAAGATAATTTCAAAGGCATTCATAGCTGATGATATTTATACAGATGTGTCAGTTCCTCTCTTCTCTTGGCCACAAATATCTCTGAGAACATTTGTGCATCATGAGAGTCCAAAAGTAGAGAGCAAGAAGTTAGCATAGCCATAAGGACAGGATTAAAGCTGACTGGGTGTTACCACAACTAATATTCCACATTCCTCAAAAGTAATGCTTTGTCTTCTCTTTCCCCCTGCAATAACTAGGATATGAATCTTCTTTATTGCTCCTTATTTGTCAACATACACTCTGAACCTCAACATCATTTTAAAACACTTTGCAGTCAGGTAAATTCAGCAGTTTGCAAATAGTCATATATCAGAATGCTGGTACCCTGAGCAGTATTCAGTTTGGCCCGTAATTAGTTATGAAAGAAGGAAGTGGTTAGTCTTGTCATCCTAACAGAGTGGTGAGAGCCAAGAAACACAGGATTTCCTGGGGCCCAAGAGCACCAGGAGGAAAAGCTGCAGTTTTTAGTGGGGCTGCAGGAGAGATGGGCTGTCCAGCATAAAACCAAAAAGAACAAAATTCTGACACTCAGTATCTCCTACCAGCTGTAATCTGCAGGGACATAGCAAACCACACTTACAGTGACACTGATCCGACACAAAAGTGCTGTCAAAATATCACTATCGCTACATCCAGGTACAGTCCACTTCCCTAGACATGACAGAGGCGTTACACCAATATTCTTTAGTAAGGAAAAAATACTCAAAGTTGAGCGAAGCAGAAACTGTATTGTCCCTTTCGAAGACTGAAACATTTTTGCTTTCTGTAGTTCTGATATAACCAGATTAGAAAGTTGGAACATTCAGACTGGACCAGATTGAGAAGAACAATACAATCAGGCTTGGCACAGATACCAACTGCACGTTCTGCAGCAGGACAGCAGGGAGTTGGTTCACACCTCGCTGCCACCTTGACCCTCCCTGTATTACTGAGCAGGTTGTCCTGGCCATAACCCAGCCCCAGCCTCCAGCTCTAGCACAGCCCTTGGCACAGAGAGGGCTTTCCACAAACCCACCTCCTGCATCCATCAGTGGGACACCAACTGATGGCTTTCTGCTCTGGCAGTACATTGTTTATTTGCCTCTTAGGTAAATGCAAATTAATTAGACTAAGTTTAAATAGTGGTTAGTTCTGGGCAGAATTTACTCCTAAAAATAGAAGACTAAACTTCCCAGACCCTTTGAGTATAGAATGCTGTGAACATCAATGGAAGTGCTCCAGATGAACTCACCAGTGTGAGCGGGTTTGGTTTTTACTTTTTTTTTTTTTTTTTAAGAAAAAGAAAAGTTTTATTTTTTCTGATTTCAGTGTCCTTTGTAACACTACTCTGAGGACATTTCTGTTAGAATAACAGCAGTTTTGTAGGGAGATATTAAGCTTGACAGATCAACATGTTTAGCTGGAGTAAATGCAAACAAGCTTTGAGGAACACAAAGCTGCAGGTATGAAGCAGCAAGCTTTCAATACAAGTGTGGGTTGAGGACAATTTTGGCTTTGTTTTAGAGTAATATTATGACCAGATTGTGACAGTGAGAGAAAAAATTAACCGCACCTGAAAGAGATCTCATAGATCCACATAAAAAGATCTCGGTCCCTACTTCTGTGTTTTTGTCACAGAAGGAATAATTAAATACAAATTTGCAGTAGGCCTTACAGTTTGGGGCCCGTTCCCCAAACACTACCTGTGATTAGTTGCCATGGCACTAGCAGGCAGCTGGCAATGGAAGGCACTAGAGTAGCCACTTGGACAAAGGCACTTAATTTTTTATAGTGAAATAACCAATTTGTTCCTCAAATTCTCCCTCATTTTTAAGGGGATTATCTGTCACATATATAATCATGACCATTTGAAAACTGAACTTAGCCTGCAAGTCTACAGTGACTTTCATCCAGACTATTGTGATGTAGTCAAATCACGAGGAAGAAAACAGCCACAGCAAATTATTCCAGTAGTAGCACCAACTAAATTGCTGTGCAGCTTTTATGGTTTGACTAATTGTCTCATTAAGGCATAATTCTGATCACTGAAATGGATCTCAAGTGTTATTAATCACTGCAAAAACTGTAGCACTAAGAGCCTCTCTCCCTCCTATCCTTGGCACTATTTGCAATGGAAAAGGCTCAAAGGCTCCCGTTGATTGGAGCCCTGCTGGTGCACGGTTGGCAGTCAAATGGTACTAATGGCACAATAACCCAATATAACTAAAATAGTTTGCCTTTTAGAGTAACAATCTCTTATAACATGATTAAGCTCTTATCATGTGCGGTTTTTTTATGTTTTGAAAATGGCTTGAAAAAAAGAAATCTGACAGGTTTTTCCAGTAATTTCTTCAAAAGTGGAGGGAAAATTAAAAAACAAATCATTAGCGATCAAGAAAAAAATTTAAATGGTTGATACATTAAAAAAATAAAAATGAACGCAACTGCATTAGCTATAAACTGCATAGCAGCAGGGTGGTGTGGCACCCAGTCCATTCCCCTTGCAGAACACACCTCTCAGGACTGTGTTTGTCACAGTTAATTGCAAACAATTTAATGAACACTTAGTTTAGGATCTGGCTTGCCCTGGGATACTTCTGTAACTGATGGAGAGGCACGTCCACAGAGCAATTCAGATCTCCACAAAGTACAGACTGTAAGATCTCTGGACTCCTAATTCAGCTACTTTTTTTGGTGTTTGGTTTCAAACACTATTAAAAAATATGAAGCTTCTTCCTCATATAAGGAGCACATCTGAAAAGAAGCAAGCTGGCCTTATCCAACACACTACTGAGGTGCTCTTTTCACTCTCAGCAAACAGGAGGACTTGGATCTTGTGCATCACTCCCCTGGTTGCACAAGCCATACACTGCAAGAAGATGCTTTCCCTCTCAAGGGGTAAATACATACGTACTTATACGTTATATTAAAGACAGCAGGCACTTAATGTTCAAGTAGCTAATTTTCAGAAGTCTAACACAAAAGTAGCATAGCTATTGCTGGAAGAGATGTCTACCTTCTTGGTCATCAGCTTGCTAAAAGGAATTAAAAAAGAGAAGAAAAAAAATTACCTGCAAAGGCTTAGGAGCTCTTCTGTGGCGATGGAAGTGCTGCATGGAAAGGAAATTACAATGGTGTTCCTCAGTGTAGGCTCATTCAAGAGAGAGACAAGATGCATCACTAATTTAAAGTTAATTTGAGTGTGGCTGTTTACTTGCTCCAACTTTCAGTTGTGATCAGTTTTGCAAGAGAGTTTTAAGAGAAGACAAAGTTGTTCTGCACCCACACACAGGCACTTTTCATATTTGCTCACATAGATGTGTATATGTAAGTGCACCCAGAAAGGCGTCCACTGAGGTCATATGAAGTATAGTCAGAAATACTACAAAGTAGGGGTCTTTGTTGTAGGTTTGGAATTAATTCTGGAGAGCAGAATATGTTACAGAGGTCTCTGCTTCCCTTTGGGCTTTGTGACAAACACAGGTACCACAAGGCAAGAGTTCTGCATAAATCTGTTGAGCTCCTGAGCTGCACAATACTGTGTTCACTATGAAAAATATGATTTTACTGATGAGCCTAATGAGGGTCCTGAGGGCTGTGGTAAAGGCCTAAAGGAAAAAAAAAAAAAGGATAAAAATAATCACAGTTCATGTAGCATGTCCCTAATTTTTTATGCACATAAATATAAAAGTAATGATATTGAAAAGAAGGAAAAATATTAGATTTTTTTCTTGATAGTCCCTTCAGAAGCTATTTATGTGCAGTCATAAACTGACATGCACACTCAGATATATTTTCCTGAAGTCTGTAGAGTTTTGTGTAAGCAAAATCTTCAGAATATGTGTGTGTAAATAAATTAAAGACTGTCTGGTTTCTAATGAGAAGGGCATATTGTGGTATAAATATTGCAGAGCACATTAAATAAACATGGTCACATATGACCAGGTATCTATTAAATGAGCACATCACAGAAGAAGTTAATTATCTAAGAGTGTAACTAGGAACCGTTTAGAATCACTGGAGATTAAGTTGTTTTATTTCTGTTTATCTTTCCTTCTGAATAGGCAGTAGGTCGTTGCAATGAAGAGTCCCTCAGCAACACAAAGATTCAGCTCTTCATCAACTCTAAAACGACAGTATTGTCAACACCAGCTTGAAATCATGATAAACCAAAAATTTTGCTCAATGTAATGTTGTGCAAAATATTGTTTTGTGCCAGCATATTTAAGATGTAAAGTGCAAAATATTTACAGTTCTTTTGATATCTTATGCTGTTCAGGGAAAGGAGGAAAACTTACATAGTAAGTATGTATTTCTCTCATATATTGCAGCCTAAAAAAGTATGCATGGACTTCTCCAAACCCGGGAGTGTCAGAGACTAACATCCCAGGAGTAACATATAACTTTACTATATTAATTAGATATTTCTAGAGTTGACAAGTTATTGTGTTTCAGTCCATATGCACAAAGAACAACTAATGAAAGATTTAATCACATAAAATCCTTGAAAGCAAGATGAAGCCAATCCCCTTAAATTACTTAAGTACTGCTTAAACACTGTAATTAACATATAGTAATAAATATTTCATCTTTAACAAGCCTCCTGGGAGCAGTTTGTTAAACATTTATTCCTAGTCACACGGAATTATGTACAGTCATTTTATTGTGTTCTATATCATACAGTATTATTTTATCCTCTTTATTTTGCCCCCAAGCAGTGGTTATACTCATTTGGGTAAATACAATCTTTCCTCTAATATGAATAAAATATACTCTTCCTTCATACATCTTTTGCTTTTTGCTAATTAAGTTTACCCTTGCAAAGTCCTGGCCAGTACATTTTTTACTTGATGGCCTCTCCTGTGGAGTTGACTTACTACAGTTACAGGAGTTTTATTGGAAATCCCAGCGAGACTATCCAAGGCATCCCTGCAGAATTACCCTCACAACCTGGGCAAGGTCATTTTGGGACACCAGAGGGAAGAATTCAGGTCTCCTTCAGAGCACAGTCAAGCCCCAGACGCAGGGGGTGTTTTACAGGCACCTTCTAACACTGATCTCCAACTTTTCCTTTAGTCCAGGGAGCATCACCGGTGCACATGGAAATCTGTGAGAGCACTAAACATCACTGCCCTTCAACCACGTGGGCAGAAAGTCTCTCTGTGCTCCTTTATGAGAATATCAGTGAATTTATGGGCTATTGAACAGGAAGTGAAGATTTCTGCAAGAGAAATCATATTTCAGTGTTTCACACCACAACTTTCTGATGACTACAACCGTTTTCCCCTCTAAACAAATCACATCTCCATTTGCCATTAATGACTGCATCACTTAAATATCACAAAGGATCTGCCTGGTGCACTTATTAATAATTGAAACTTTGAGGAAATCTGTGAAACATTTTCAATCAGAGCCAATAAATCTCTACAATACTATTTTTCCTGAATAATTACTCCTCATATCCTTTTATTTCTTTTGGATAATAGGCTAGGTTTTAAATAATGGCATTAAGAAAAGCACAAGCTGAAGTAACAGTTGAGAGGCATCTAAGCCCAGAAATGGTTTCAATATTAAAAAGCATGATTTAGAAAAGAAGCAATATTCATCTGTTACCTTCTTTTAAGTATGTTGAATTTCTATTTTAGACTACATGCTGTCTCCTATTTTACTGATAATTAAGAAAATGGATCCACTTAATCTCTGTCCTTTCTCTGCATAAACATGATGAAAATTTTTCAATGATCTTTTTAATCAGCAGAGTCCACGAAATCAAGACTGCTATTGCTACACAACTGGACCTGCAATCTTGTCCACAGAACATGGAGAGAGGAAGGAGTAGTGGTCCAGTGTCTGTCCATCCCAGTAGGTCTCCTCTGGGGATTGTGTCTGCAGCCTGGAAAAAGTCAGGTCATTCTACACCTCTTCCCAGGGAAAGCGGATTCATTTTTCTTACATGTTTGGGTTTTTTGAGTTTTTTTGAAAACAGAACAAAAAAACTCCACGAATTTCTCTGCCACCTTTAACTCAAAGGTCTCTTTGCTTTTTCCAAGCAAACCTCAGTGCACTCACACTGCAAGTGGCAGTATTTTACATCCTGAGCAGCCTTAGACAGTGGCTTGCATCTGAAAATCAGCCACACCGTATGTTTTTTTCTAGGTCTTAAAGTCCTCAGAAGCTCTGAAAATAACTCAAAGAACAGTTTTCCCTTGAGCCCAGGGGAGGATGAGACACCCCCACCCAGTTCCCACCAGCCCATTCTTTTACCTGCCCATAGAGAGTACAAGCACTTGGGAGCTTGAGGCACCTTTTCCTTCCTGAGCCTTCCCCAGCAGCCATCCTCAGCCTCATTCAGCATTCCTCAGCTCCGTAATTCCAGTCCTTCCAACTGCAAAGAGGCCAGCAATGCCCCAGAGGGACCACACAGGGACCCCTGCCACACTGCAGGGGCACAGCCACAACCCTTCCTTCTAGGAAAACAAGGGGAAGTATTTGAAGCATTTAGGGAACCACAGCAAAGGAAATAGAAATGGACCAGCTGGTCCCAAAACCTGGGCTTTACACAGCAGTGTTGGGTGGCCACCCTGCAGCACACAGGCCACTCCCATCCACTGTAATTAAGCACTCAGGTGTGCTGGGTCCCTCATCAGCCTGGCAGGGGCCCCGAAAGCCCCTCCCTATGTCCCACAGCCCAGCACCAACCTGAGGAGCTGCTTGTGCTACCAAAACCTTCTGAGTGCACTGAACCAAGACAAGAGACAACAGCAGACTTACTTTCTTCCAACTCTGACCAGACTTGTTAACTTTACAAAGATATCCTATCTGCTTTTAGGAATTTTCTGGCTTTATGTGATTTTTGAGTGTGCACCTCTATTTCATGTCTTAAACAATGTCCAAAGTCACCTATGCCAACAGCAATTAAAAACATTTATATATATATGTACGCATGTATGTGTGTGTGAGCATAGAGCAAGGGTTCCCAAGCTTTCGTATTCCCAGCTCTGTATCAGAGGCAGCACCAAGGTAAGAGCTACCCAGAGCTCTTGAAACAGCAGCGAGAGTCTAGCAAGGGGTTCTTAAAACAAAAAAAGAAACAACACACACTTGCATCTTCTCAGTTCACACACTGCACACACATTCTTGTTTTTTGTCTAGTCTCGTATGTTAATGTTTACCTCCTAGAACAAGCAGAATGGTTCCCTTTCCAGAGAGCAGGTTATCCCTCTGCTCCGAGATGCTGACTTCGACGGTACCAGGGGCAGAGCAACGGATTCCAGCAAGTACAGCCCTGCTGGTAGCACAGCTCATCAGGTCACTGCTAGGAATGAAAAGCAATTCTGTGGCAGGAGCTGTTTATCTCAGCCAGTCTCTTGCTGCTGTGGGCTTGGATGGCATGGTGTGCCACCCACAGATGCGATGAAGTCAATGGACTCTCACATTTGATGTTTCTTCCAAGCTTCAAAGCTGTCATTTGGATTTCAATGCTGGCTTTTTTGCAGGAGAGGCCTATATAATACTTCAGTCCTTTTCAAAGAGTATTTAACTTGTCAACTAGTTCTAAAAAAGTATTTGTTTTCTGTGAGATCAGGGAGATATTCTTAATCTGGTGTAAAGCTGCCACTGCAGAAACTTGCATCCACCATTGATAGTGCACCTGTCTATGGGCATCTATTAGAGAACTCTGTACGAGGCTTTGATCAAGGGGCCTCATTGGATAGCTGCAGAATTCTACAAGTATAAACTACACACTTAGCAATTTATAATGCTCTAGTAAAATTTTAATTGTTTACCATCTGAAAACTGAAGAGCCAATGTATTTAGAGAAACAAATTTCAATGTTTATAAATTAGAAGTTAATTCCAGTCTAGTTCCAGTGTTTTAAAAACTCTCTTTGCAATGCATCCACTTATTACTTTAAAAAAATAGGAAACAATAGATCAAAATATTCTAATATAACCTTCATGCTATTACTAGCTTTAACCCAATGGTTTTGAATAATAATCTTTTTCT
Organism: Grallaria varia; assembly: GCA_013396735.1. Classification (NCBI taxonomy): domain Eukaryota; kingdom Metazoa; phylum Chordata; class Aves; order Passeriformes; family Formicariidae; genus Grallaria; species Grallaria varia. Next base: position 215,893 of record VWZG01002669.1, read on the forward strand.
AGTCCAAATGCTGCCTCCCTCACTGCTTCTATATTTAAATAAGCCACCACTGAGGAAACAAACAGAAAACAGAAGAATTACCTGCCCTGGCACTCTTACAAATGGGATGTTAATGCCAGCACTCAAAGAAGAATACCAGACATAACAGAGAATCTTCTTCTTATGTATTTTTATTTTATTGGGTTATTTTACATTCTTTGATGCAATTTTTTTGCAACTATTATGCCACAATCTATGATACACAAGGAAAGTGAAAATCTGTCATTTACCATTTATATTTCTATGTTAATTTTGTTTTCTACCTCTTCATATGCTGTGGCATAAGTGTATTTATCACATTTCATGCAGCACTGACCTGCTTTATGCAAACTGAGAATACAATACACAGTGCCAGAAATATTTAGCTGCATTCAATTCTTGCTACAGAGACAAGCATTCCTAAAAACATTAAAATACTTTGGGCAACGGTTACTGCCTATCAGCTTCATGTTTCGAGCTATACAAAGAGATAGGGGACAATATTTGTGGCAGTCAACTGCAGTACTTTCCAAGTTCATTAGGCCTCAAAAGACTGAATTAGCTTTAATGCTTCAGTGAGTGAAAAAGCCCAAGGCAACCAGCTTGATTTAAAAGGGTGTTACTGAGTTTCACAAGCATGAGACTAAGTTGAGTTCTGGATCCCATGGTAAGTACCTTGCCAGGTCGATTTTATGTTCTGACAGATTGTTTGTTTTTCCATGGTCATGTTGTATCCAGGTGAAACTAAGGGACAGCATAAGGCACACATCCCTTCTTGGTAACCTGCTTGGGTAAGTAGTACCTGATCATAGCAAGTTGTTTATTTTGATGAGACCAGAAGCTTTCCAGCATCACCCAACTCCTTGAATCAGGCATTGACTGTCACGCTCCACTGTGCCACAGCCCATACAGCAGCAGCAGGGATGAACCTACTGCCCAGAGCAAAAGTGTGTCCGAGGAGCACACTCAGGACAGGAAGCCTCATCTAGTGGTTTCCAGTCCCTTGTTATGCTGTATCCAAGTGTCTGCTGGGCAGATCTAGGTAAACCCTCTGGGCACTGCAGGGCACAGGGCCCTTGTGCAGCTGGTTATGGCCCCAGCACATGCAGGGCCATTCCTCTGCACCCTCCTACACCACTGACACTGCTCACCCCATGTTCCCTCTGCCAGCCAGCAGAAAGAAGGGAAGAAGTCTCCTGCCACTATGTAGGTTAGTGGTGCAGAAACCTGCAATCACAAGGTCCACGCAGAGCCAAGTTCTCCTGGGGCAAAGGGAACAGGACTTTTGACAACACGAGTTCTTGTATCAGGAGGGGAGGGCACACAGGGCTCTCTCCCTTCTAGCACTGTGGAGGGAGCACAAGCAGTGGCTCCCAGACCACCGTGCCATGCAGTGCCTCCCAGGAAGCCAAGCACTATCTCCTGGGAAGAGAAGCAGCCCCTGCTGCTCTCTTCCCTCCTGCACCTCCTGTACATCAGCCACCTGACAGAGAGCCAGCTCTTGAGGCAGTTCACTTTCCTGTCCACAGGGAAAGTACACAGCAATTGACATCCTAATTGACAAATAAACAGAAGGGACCAAAACAATCAATTCCTACTTATACAAAACCACAGCATGTGCCTGCCCACCTTCCTCTTAATATAAAAAAGGGCGAGTTAATCAGGAATAGCCAGTTCAGAGTTGAATTAGTATCAGGGAGGAGATGTGAGCCAGGGAATAGCACTAGACAAAGCAGAGAACCCACTGCTTATTGCACAAACACAGGTTTCTCATCCAAACACAATCTTTTAATGGGTGGTACCAGGTCAAAGAAAAGCAGATCCTAGTAGCACGGTGAGGGAAAGTAGTATGTGTTCATCCAAAACAAGGTTGTTTACAGGATTCCACAGTTCCTTAATACCACACAGCATCAAAGCAGGCAGCCCAGGGAATGGGAGCAATTGGTGCTGTCACCTCTCCTGAAGTAATTTGATGCTGAATTCTCCTGCTGATCACCCACTGCTCTGTCAGCTGTGGTCTCATACACACTTATTCCCTCCTCAACTAAGCCCAACAAAGTTTTCTTGGTCCCTTTTACGTCTGCCTTCATCATTCTCCTTGACCTTAAACCTAAGTGGTCCACACCACTTCTGTTTTCACCCAGTTTAACAAATTTGTAATCCAAACTCCTCACATCGCCAGGTTACTTTACCATCTCCTTGCAACAACCACAGCTGGTACATTTCTCAGTCAAAGTGATCTACCAGCTCTCTGCTTTTTGGTTTCATTACTCTTCTCCAAAACCTGGAAAGAAATAATTGTAGTTTATTTTCCTTGTAACAATGTCTCTTGTGTACATAACTATCATGCTGTCCATGCCTGCTCTACTTACTTACAGTAATTAGGCAGTGTCCACAGACTAAGATATAAGCCTTAATGAACTAGACATTGCATCCTGGGATAGGAGACACTTCTTGTATCAAAGAGGTCCCAATCTAAGTAGACAAGTGGCAAAAAATGGTGGAAGGTAAGTTGAAATAGTTGTTCCCTTGCAAACTGGGAAGCAAGGTACATATTAATGAAGTCAGCTCCTGGATCCTTTTATTTGGTAAAGCAAAAATATGTAATTTCCAGTATTTTCCCCCATTTTGTTTTCTTTTGGATGCAGTGTGTTGAGAGACTAGTAAGAGATGGGTCAGTGTCCTGCAGTTAGAACATCTTTCCCTCAAAGGCCTCCAGGTTGAAAGCTGTGTCGAGGAATCTTCTGAGTGACACCAGATGCATGTTCTTGTTGCCTGTGGCAGCTGCAGAAGCAGGCTCTCGTCCAACATACCTGTTTGACAAAAAGAATTGGGCAGACAAATTAGGTTAGAAGAGAGACTGTTCTGACAATAACAATTATGAGAATATGCTGTTTAATGCATTCAAGTCAGCTTGGCAGATTTGGACATTTAGTCATCAATCCTTCTTAAATAAAAATCAATCTCAGTTGTACCAAGTTGTACCTTTTGGTCAGCTCCCCTCCCTTTTCCCCCTCCCATCATTATTAAGATGTGTCTTCTCCCCCATCCCTCCCAGGGCAGCCAGCTACACTGTCTCATAATTAGGTAACTTGCTGTTGGCAATGAAGACTCTTAATTCCTTTGACAGCTGCATGGGCAGATCTGAGAGTCAATCATCTATAATAATGAAAAGGTATCTGGACTGAGCTCTTACAACAGCTGTTTTCTCCAGAAACCTAACATTTGGAATTAAATTCTTAAAAAAGACAAAATCTTAGAGCATAAGAGAGAAAAATCAGAGAGAGCTAAGTGCTGTGCTAAGTGGCAATAAATACAGAGCTGGTTGCTATGGATTTCCTTTTAGAATTACAAGAAGAAGCAAGATATGCATGTTGTATTTGGCAAATAGTAGTCTATGCTTTTCCCTCCTTCACCCAAGAACCCAGACTCAGAGCTTTTGATTTGGGAAGAACCTGACTTACCCATGAATACCACCCTCAAATCAAAAAACAAATTCAAAAGGAAAAAAAACCCAAATAAACAAAACCTGAAAACAATCCCAACCAAATTTAAAAGCAAATAAATCAGCTCAGGAGATAGAGCAACTGTTTAAAGTGTCTTATACCAGATAGGCCGAGTGTGGTTCACAATAGTGCGGAAACGAGGTTTGACGTAATCGTAATATCCACTGTTTTTGTGCTCCTCCTGGCACCAGACTAGATCAGCACTTGGATACTTCTCAAGTTCTTCTTTCAGCAAATCAAAGGGGAATGGTGAGATCTGGAAAGACAGGGTAACAACTGGCAAAGCTTTTTCTTACCTGATGTTAACCCATGATGAGTCACTACTTTTTCATGGTAAGTGACTCATGTTTCTCTAATTGATTTAACGCTCAGAAATGAGTATATACATATTTTATAGTTGTACTAGGATGAACAGAAGTAGGTCATAGTTCAGATCTCTTACACCTTTACAGCTTTTTTAGTGAAGTAGCTGTGACAAGTCCTTAATTAGCGAACCACAACACAGCTTCACAGAGTACTCGTCACAACATTTAAACATTTAAACTGCAAATACAAATGTAAGGTGCCATCATATCGTAATTTTCACTTTGATACATTGTTCTGGAAGAGTCATTAATGTTTTGGGATCTCATTGTCCAATATACTATTGATGTGTTCCTTCTTCACAAGGCCATAAAGGATTAAAATATGTCTTGCAAAATGCCAAATGCTATTATCATCCATTCTAGCAAGTGGTATCTATTGAAAAGCACAGCAACCCCTTGCTGGAAGTCTCCTTAAGGACCCTGTCTTCTGAGGATCAGGAAGCTCACCTGTTCAAGTCTGGTTATAGCTACTTGTTTCTCCAGGTCTTGATTCTTCCTCTCTTTAACAAGATCATAGTACACCTTTCCTGTGCAGAAAATCACTCTCTTGACCTCCTGTGGTGCCTGAGCTGCCGGCCCATTCTCTGGAATCACGCGTTGGAAAGTAGTACCTAGTTAGAGCACAAATTAGAAAAAGTGCTCTCAGTGGACCTGACATTTTAATAAAGCAGCCCAAGTAACAGTCCTTTACTGAGCAAGCAGCAGGTTACAGTGGTCACAAGAGTCTCCTGACTGTCTAGTCCTACTTTTGAGACCAGTAATTCTGCTAAAGTGACTTTCAGCAGTTCAGTTCCAAGAAGTTAGAAGATTGCCAATAATCCAGTCTTTCACACACTTAACAGACAGAAACATATTAATAGTGGATTACCTTTTAGCTTTGTCTTGCACATTACATCTTTACTTTTAAATTGATTGGACAGCTCACATTTGCTTCCATCTTTGGTTTTCAGAGAACTACCTGAAATACCATTTCTTCTTTCCCAAATGATTTCAACCATGTAATATTAATATGGCTTTGCAACATTTTAGAATATTCTTATATAAAAACAAATCACATATCCATAATGCAACTGAATCTGACAACTGCAGAAATATTTACACAAGCACACACGTTACTGCCACAGACTTATATGACTTAAACTTCTGATTGAGAGCTAAAATGGCATTAGCCAAAGCAAGAATTAACATAGAACTGAGCCATATGTATAAGTGATAAGGTATAAGCACAATTTCAGATGCATATCCTCACTGCTAGAGATCTTTTCCCCTGTGATATCAACTCCCAGAAGTACAATTTGCTTGGGATACATGAAACTGGAAGAGGGACTTGACGGTCTGAAAGATCCTTTTCTTTGCTCTCTTATATGATCGATTAGAGATATTTCCACATTAACCAACTGCAGGGTAGCAGACAGCAGCAGGACCTCCTAGTCTGAATCAGCACACCCACTCACCAGGAGAATAAGCACCTGTCTGACCATTTATCTTGGGAGAAGAAAAGCAACAGCACAAACATAAGAAAGAGGAGCTGATTTATGTCAGCATTATCCTGTTCCACTGTACAACAGAATTCATCATTAAAAAAGACTGACTTCACTGGGTCAGCTGGAGTCAGTCTTCCTCTCCTTCTCAGCTTTCCATTAAAAGCAGAGCAAAAAGAGTTAGCTGAGAGTCAGCAGTACCTTGCTACCTGCTGTCCTCTTCAGCAGGAACATGAAAGTATGTCAGGATTCAATGTTAATTAGGAGTTTGACCACTATTGAGGGTTAACCTGAAGTAGAGGGGACTCCGAAGATAAACTGACAAATCACAAACTCTACAGACTTTCTAATCTGACCCATTTTACAAAGCTTTCCAACAGTAATAAAACCAGCAAATTCCTTTGCTTGAGAATCAAACTTTACTCACCTACAAAAAGGAGATAATATTTAAGCATGTTCATACACTGTAACTTGCCCTTAAAAAACTGAGCAGTTGCTTTCTTCTGAGAGCAGTTAAGACACTGGCAGGAACTGGAGACAGACCAGCACACCTATGCACACTCTCTCTGAATGATGACTAATTACCCACTCATGGCAGGCCTCTGCATTTCCTCGTGCCACTCCAAGACAGTCTAACCAGTGGAAGGCAGGACAAAATCACTGCATTTTTTGGTGTGCCCTCTGCAGTCACTATGTCCCTCTGGGTGCTGATGGCATGCCAACAACAGCCAGGGTGGTAGCTCTGAACTCCTGATCTCACTTTAGATCCCTGGCAGAACACAGCGGCCCCAAAACTGAGCATTGTAAGAAACAGGCACCTTATTTTTCCAAATGGGCACCGTGTGATTACAACCTATACCCCACATCTTGGGGTCAGGGGGCATGGGCAGTACAGAGAACAACTGAACTTTTATGTGAAGAGAAAAGGAATGGAGAGACATAATACCTATTGAGGGGAACAACCCTGCAGAGGTGGGCATGCACATTCGCTGCTTTAAGATTAATGGTTGGTTACAAGATAAGCCTGTTAAAATTGAGACTCTGTACTTGGAAGCAGATTTTTCAGCAAAAGTCTGTGCTAGATCTCATTGTGACAGCTTCACAGAAATTATGCCAAAAGAAAGGGCAAACTTTCCAGAGCAGATTGTCATCTCCATAGTCTGACATGCAACTTGGTATAGCTAATTATTTGTCCATAATACTTAAAGGTGACCTACCAGATACCATTTCATCAAAACTGGATTTAGCTTCTGGATGCCTCAGCAGTGACTTGGGTGTCAAAACAATCAGCTGTAAGACAGAATTTTGCCAGTACTCAGAAGGGGCTTTATCTACACTATTACATTCAACATCTGTAATACTGTTCATATAAAACCCACAAACCAAATATGCTATAGAATAAATTAATGTCAGTAACAAACACAGTAAACTATTTTTTCCTGTTTTGAAAGCCATGGAAGTTTCAAAATTATTCAAAAGATTTGGGTACTACTAGAGTAGTCTACTCCTTTTAAAGGTTCTCAAAACTCAGTGCTTACGCTTTTTTCTGACAACAAAATCAAATCATGGGCTATGAACCAGTAAAACATTCAACAGTTTTATCTCAGGTTTTTGAAGTTCCAACAATTAGACAAGCAGATGATAGTTATGCAACCTGTTAGCTACATCAGTAGTGTCTTGACAAGCTCATCTGAAGATCTGCACAGCCAGATGTTAGAAAAGCTGAAAATCAAGTTCTAGCATTGTAGTAAGTCAGAGCAAAGTTTCTTCCTTTTAAAACAGCAACTTCAACCTGTGTTCAGTTAAGCTTTTTCTCCAAGATTCTTATTCTCTTCAGCAGCATGTCATATGCAAACAAGACTCCTCTTTCTGTGAGGGTTAATATACCTAAAAAATTTAAGTCCATTACAGTAGTTTTACCGGCTTTCTGAATGGCAGCAAGATCTGTCTTCGGAGGACATGAAAGTAATTGGCTGGAGTTGAACAATTCACGACAATCCAGTTGCATTCATACAGCTGGGAAACTTCAAACTGCTCACTGAACTCCTGAGAGAGACAGTTAAGGCATTAGAAAAATGCATAAAAGATCAGAAAAAAGGCTTGCAAGCCAACCTTATCTTTCTAACTCTCAGCAACTCCCTTCCTCAAAAAAGTTAATAAGCAGCTCTCTGCTGAGATTGTTTTATTAGCTAGAAAAGCATCCCTACAAACCATTCACTTCTGTTTCCATTTCTTCCTAAAAATACATGCAGATAAACACAAAAAGCTTCCATGAATTTAAACAACCTGGGAAGTCCAGGTATGAAGATTGAGGAGGGCTAGAACTTCAGCAGATGGAAGACATAAAATAGAACCTCTTCGAAAGAAAGTTAAACTCCAGTTCAATTTGTGAGTGTACACTTAACTCTCACTCTCCCATTTTTTGGTGGGTGTTCCATCCTCTTATTTTATTACATAAATTTAAAATGTTTTATGTTTATGTATCTGATGAATATAGGGGTTTTTTTAATCTGTAGTTACATACATATATATTGGGTAATCATATGTATAGGCACAATAATCTCACTGCAGATTGGTACAGAATTTAACCTGATTTCCTGGTCTGTGGTTTGAGCTCCTACCTTCTGTGATAAGACTTTTAACTTGCTTATTACATGCAATTGACCAAACAGGTCTTTATTTTGCCAGGACAATGACAAAAATTACTTTTAGTTGAGGAGGAACATGGCTTTGTAACTATCATTGCCTGAAGGGTAACAAAGTCAGGGCCAAAACTGAAATACCTATTTTATTTTGGGTTTTTTTTTGTTTTTTTTTTTGTTGTTGTTGGGTTTTTTGTGTTGGTTTTTTTTTTTTTTTTTTAATGGCTTTTCAATTAATGCATGACAATGTTTCTTAGGAAACCTGCAGTGGGGAAGTGGATGCCCAGCATCCCATAGAGCTATGTACTTTCTCTGTAGAAATGAATTACCAACCTAAAAAGTCTTAGCCAAATCATGATTAGAGTTGCTTATTTTCTTATTTTCATGCTCCCACCAGTACAATTTAGCTCCTCTGCAAAATACAAGGAGTAGTCTCACTTGGCCTTCTTTAGAAATTGTCTAGGGACACCTACTTGCAGTACACACAGCAACATAAACAAGCAGAATCACTGGCCCTGAGGAACAGCCATAAAAAGATCACACTGCCAGAGATTAATTGTATGTGACCTCAGCTCTGCAATGAAGCAGCAATACTGCACATTTCCATTACTTTTACTGAGATCAAGTTAATGTTACACCGAGACTTGAAGCTAAATCTTAACCTGCTACACCTAGCTCAAACGATGCTTCTTACAAAAATATCTCTGAGATATGAAGAGCAAAAAAAGGACATGGCCTTTGACAAAACTACTTACTGGATAGGCATCAGAATCATCATTGCTCATCTGCAGAAACCTCTCGGGCCTGGCTGATGAATGCTCTGGACCCTGGTAAAGATATCATTTAAAACAACATTAAAGAGCCAAATGAGCATTTAGACATCAGTCTAGATCAGTCACTGCATAAATACCTCCTGTCACCCTGGCAGCTCTGCACCATCCTGCACACCTGCCCCCCAGACAAAGGCATCAACAGCAGCAGCAGTGAGAAGAGAGGACACACCACAGGATGGGAATTCCTTGTCTCCTCCTAACTCTCTCCATAGGAGATTAGGTTTCACATGTATTTTCAGTGCTTTTACCAGGTTCAGGTAATCTCTAGCCTCAGTATAGCTGCACAGTGAAGACCAGTGAAAAGGCAGTAGGTCCACATGGGCACAAGAACAACCTCCCTAATGCAGGGCAGAAAGGAGCAGGAGGAACGTCAGGAAGGGAAACATGGGGTGGCTCAGTGTACTGCAGTGACTCGCACTTATTGCGTGCTGAACAGGAGCAAACACAAAGGTAACTGCTGACTACCTTTGCTATATTAGCAACAAAAGCAGACACAGGATCTCCCTCCTACCACTGTTCACTCTTCAGTACAGGACCAATTACCTGGATGAATGCTTCAGCTAAAAATGGATCAAAATACATGTACACATTATCTGTCAAACTAACCTATGATTAATATCTGCTTCCTCAGGAGGTATTTTAGGTTCTGTCATTACTGAACAGTCATATCTGCTGTCTCACTAGCAGTACCCAAGGTAACTTCTTGAAGTGCCCCAACATTGTTATATCCATTTTGCACTAGCAAAACACGTAGGCTGGCCAAGACAATATCAGGCGTAAGGAGCATCACAGAATCTATTATATTCCTTTTCATGTCCTTGTTTGTAAAGGATGAAAAAAAGTTGTGAAGAGCATGGGAAGGAAAAAAATCAATGTTTTTATACATTACTAATACTGACAGCCTTTGCTTGTTCAAGTGACAGTTACTGTTAGGAAGGACTTTCATTTTGGAGACAGCTGTGAAGTATTTTAACCCAAAGACATAAACTATTACACCTCTCAACTCTCCCTATGGCTCCTCCGTTCATGAGTGATTTTTTCTTGCTATGGCCATCTCTCATCATAACTTCCTCTGTTAAAACCTTAACATACAATCTGCAAAATCAGTCATTATTTTGACAGCTAGTAGTCTGCCTTGATTCAACACATCCTCCTCCCTAAATCCAAGGGCAGGACTCCACAGTCCACAAGAGGGCCACAAAGATGATCAGAGGGCTGGAATACCTCTCCTATGAACACAGGCTGAGTTGGAATGGCTCAGCCTGGGGAAGAGATGGATCCAGGCAGACCTTACAGCACTTTGCAGTACTTAACAGGGGCCTACAAGAAAGTTGGAGAGGGACTTTTTACAAGGATGTGTAGTGACAGGACAAGGGGGAATGGCTTTAAGCTGAAAGAGGGCAGGTCCAGATTTAATATGAGGAAGAAAATCTTTACTAGGAAGGTGGTGAGGCACTGGCACAGGTTGCCCAGAGAAGCTGTGAATGCCCCCTCCCTGGAAGTGTTCAAAGCCAGGTTGGACCTTGACGGGGTTTTGAGCAACCTGGTCCAGTGGAACGTTCTCTGACATGATGAGGGGGTTGGAACTACATGGTCTTTATGATCCCTTCTAATCCAAACCATTCTATGACTCTGTGATTCACTCTACTCCATGGACTAAGGGAATTGAAAGGAAAAAACATTCTACTGGTAACAAATGCATAACACAAACAGCAAAGAACAGTCTTGTATCACTACTTTTTAGAAGACTACTTCTACTTTTGAGGTGCCAAATAATCTGGTCACAGATGGGTAAGGACTTGGGAGCAAGGAGCAAAGCTGCACGAAACTGGTGCACAGTAACAGTCCAGTATATTGCAACACCCCGGCTGTGTACATCTGTCTGCCATAACTCAAATCCTGCTCAAAGTACAGCACAAACACAGTGCTTCAGGAGCACGCTGCATTCAGTACACTGGAAACAGAGATGTGACCAGCAAACAATTACAGGAGAGACTTCCATAACACGCACACACAGACTGCCCCAGCAACAACCTCAATCCAGAGGTGTTCACATCCATCTTCGATTTCTCTGCCGACACCGCCAATCAGACTGCCGGCAACTGCTGCATGGGATGGGGTAGGGTTTATTTCTACTGTGAGCACCTATCCAGTGAGACCTGTACTTGAATCCATTAGCTACTTTCAGATGAGTCCCCAGGGAGCCATTAGGCTGCAGTCTTTCAATCACAGCCAACTTGCCCGTGAATGCATGACCTGGAGGTGAAGGGATCCATATCCCATTATGAATCCTTCCCCAAATCATTTTGTCCCCAACACTGTAGCTACAGAGAGACTAACACTCCTGTAATGGAAGGATCCTCTGGGAAAGTAACAGATTTCAGAAGCCTGGTGGGATTCTTAAATGTTCCAAAAACACTGACACTAGCAGCAAAATAAGCATTTTTCCGAAGACCTGTGCAAATCTTCACTGCCAAAAAGAAAGATTAAATATATATTGTGAGTAGCAGAGAACAGCCCCTTCAGCTGAGTGCTTCCCTGCAGAGGACCACACCTCCTGCTGAGGGCTCATTCAGGCTGTCCCTCAGGATTCAGTTAAAAAAATTAATATATCAAAACTCTTGTGAACAGCATCAGACCCTTTATTCTTTACACAAAATGGATATGGAAAGCCATTCAAAAGCTATGAATGCACCCTAGTATATCAGGGCAGGATTATACTGAATGGAAATAAATCAAATTGTTTGTGAGAATGGAAATGACGCAGTTTGTGGTGAAAGGGTCCAGAGCATTTATACAGATGGAGATTGCCACTCTGGCACATACTACACTTTTCTTAATAGGAAACTAGAAGCATCAATTCATGAAGGTTAATGTATTTGAAAAAGAAAAACCTTGCCTGACATGATGTTTATGCAACCTTTAAAAATAAGTTAAAAGATTTGAAGAACAATTCTACTGATGATTTGAACTTCATATAACATTATTTACAGAGCATGGCCCTGCCCTTTCCCTCTCAGACACTGTCTACTTCCTTCTACTAGCCACCAAAGAAAAGAGAGTCAACAACTAGCAGAAACATTTTCCTTTCCAGAAAGCGGGAAATTTGTTATTACATCAAAGTTAACCAAGGTCAATGATTTTTGAAGAAGTTTGAAGTTTCATATAATTTTACTGCAAAAGAATTTAGTGCAGAGTTTACACAGACATACTTTATGCAACACAAAACCAAGCAAGTACTTCCAGACATTGTACACTAAGAATCCAGTTTTCTAGGAAAAGAAGGCAATGTCTTAGGGAAAGATACCCAGAAAGAGAGAGAAAAAAGTACATGTCACTAAGGAGGACACAAAGCTAAGAGCTCAGAATTATTTCTCAGGGTTTTTTGGTTCTTGCCCATCAATTTCTTTCTGTAACACTGCGGCAGTCTAACATGCTAAACAGCGCCTTCCTCCACTGGGTTTCTATCACCATGGGATCCCCAAGAGACCTTTGGCTTTTACAGCTGCAGAGGAAGACACTGTAGTCAGCATTTCCCTGCTGCATTCACCAGCCAGCAGCCCTCACCATTCCTTCCATTCCGTGTGGCAGGAGCAGGACGATCCCGTTGTGCCGAACCCACTTGGCCTGGCCACAGCTGATGAACTGGTCTATTATACACTGCGCCGTGTTGTGGAAGTCACCAAACTGGGCTTCCCAGCACACCAGGGCATTGGGACTCGCCATAGCAAAGCCAAGTTCAAAACCTGAGAACCAAACAAGTAGAAAAATCAGAAAATAAATAGATTTGCTGAGAATCCTGCTCATTTCTCATTAAAAATTAAAAAACAAACCCAATATGAGAGAAAACGTGAACTGAAGTTTCGTAGTCCTGTTATAAGCCATGCAGTTTTTAATAGTATCATTTCCATCAGAAAAATTAGCAAATAACATTTTTCCAATCCTGACTCCAATCCTTCAGAAGTGTCCTCAATCATTTTGATATCATACAAGTTTTCAAATTAACAACTAAAACACCTCCCTCAGCTCCAACTTTTGTGTAATGGTTTTCTGAGAGCTCACTACTATCTTTTCCTGTAAAAACCCATTTACAGCCCAAAGAGTTACTTATTAATTTTAATACTTGCACAGCCCTGTACAATGTTGTCTTTTTTTCCCACCCCTCTCATCTGCAGGTGCTGAACAAAATGACTGGTTACATCAACTCTCAGCCTACAGACGGGATCATGGCCTTCAGATCTTACAAAAGGCTTGAACATAACAGGTGCATGAGAGACACATGCGGGACTTGGATAAACAATCCTTTCTTTGGCAGGGTCAAGGACCCCTTGGGTCTCTGCCTTAGTGCGAAAGCGGGGACCAGAAGTGCCCTTCATGGGGATGGCATCACCACGCCAGCTACAAAAACAGAAAACCTTCTCCCTCTCCACTATGTCTGGTGGTTTCAGCAGCAGGTAAGTGCAGAAATTTCCCTAAACCTGTTTGAACTGTAAATTCATCAACTCCACACAGAGCAGAAATGCCACACGTTTCACACACTCAGCCACGTCAGGTTAACGCAGCAGGACAAATACACTACAGCAGGAATTAAGGCGCTCTGCACAAAGCAAGCCATGTGGCTTCTCATCTGCTCCAAAAACTTGCCAAGGCCCAAAAATAACCAAAGCCTCTACCTCTTAAAGGCAGAAAAAAATTATGGCTTTCACTGGGAGACCTGCTGCAGTACAAAAAAGCCCTGTACTCGGCTCAAGAACAGGACCTGAGGAGGTGATTGGCAAAGAGAAAAGAAACCTAAACTGGTGCTGCAGTGTAAACTAGGTACTTGATTCCTAGAAGCTTTGCAAAGGCAAAAACACAACACTACTCAGATGTTTGCATGTGCTATGTGGCCTCTGCTGTGTAAGTTTTTTAAAAATTTGGTGTCAAGTCAGAACATGAAAACCTAGTTATGTGCAGAGTACCTCTCTCAGTTTTAAAATCCAGCTTACAGTTAAGGTATTTTGCTATACCACGTTCCATAGTGAACACCTAAGCATATCCAATAATATAAAAATAAATATTTGATCTCTGTTTGTATTTTCCTTTGATACAGCAGAACATGGAGTGCTGAGTGAATAGCTGTGCTCAGATTCTGCACCAAAAGTTTGGAATGAGTAAAACTGAAAAGGTTAAAGCTCTCAGTAGAAAGCAGTGCTAAACAGCTGGATGTAGAGGCTCTGACTGTGGTGAAACTGATTCAATACACATAGAGAATAAATATAATATTTGATTGATACACATGTTCTATGTGGAAGTTCTGCACAGAATATAATAATCTGCTTTCAGATACAGAACTGCAACATGGGAAGACTCTCATTGAAGGTTACCTTGGCAGAGCAACTAACTTTGCTGCTGTAAAATTTTATTTAAAAAGCTACAATAGTGTGTTGTAAGACTGTTGATTGCAAGACTGTTAAAAACCTCAGAGTGAGCTAACAGACTAATACAGATTTATTATCTCTTTCAGCCTCTTTAAGATCTGCATGTGTAACTGAAGTTGCAGAGTCCCATCCTGCTACCATTGATCTACACTGAATGCAGCCTCATGTTTTTGTTATGTCTATATATCACTGTAATTCCCATTTTTGCCTGTTTGCCTCACTGTGACACACTAGTCATTCAAATGCTGTTCTACAATATAAGCTTGATAGCAAGACCAGGTTAGGCAAAGATGAACAGTCTCTGGTAACAAAATACCTGTACTGTTTAATTTGTCCCACCTCCAAACACTCACAAGAGTAGTGTACATTTAATTAAGACAAAAATGCACCTCAAACTGGCATTTGGGAGGCCGAGAGAAAACCATTCACAACTGAGAGTACATCTATCTAAAAATTGTGCATTAATTTGGGTTTCTTCTTTTTTTTTTTTTTTTTACTTACAGACATTCTCAGGAATACAGGACAAAAATAGCAATCTGTAAACCTCATGCCCAAATACCATCATAAGTCAGGCTCCTAATGTGCCTCCTAAATACTGTGCATGAGTAAACCCCAATACTACTTCATGAGCACCACTAGTAAACTACAGTAAACTGTTGCAAGCCACAATAAACCCCAAAGTCATTGGAAGTATGATTTCTGACTTGATCAAACCCACTATACAGCTCTACTAATTAGAAAAGTCTCATGAACTTCAAAAAAACTCAGGCTTCCTGAAAGAGACAAGCTTAGCATCTTGCCATTCTGCACACACAGAAGGCTACAGTGACAGGGTCACCATCAAGTGATGGCTGACATCTCTCTTATATTCATCATTTGTGATCTATACCCTCGTGACTGGAAGATGCAATCCCTCTAGGAGAGCCTCCCTTTGTGGAGTTCAGTGGATAAGAGAATTACTTCAAAGGGAACTACAATATCCCAAAAAAATATATATAAATGACACTAGAAAAATACTTAAAATACCTTCTACATTGCCTGTCATTCCAGGCATTAAAAAATTTAATATATTATGAGATAGAGCAACATATGGCACATACAGCATGTAAGTGACTTCAGTGTTAACAGTGCAAAGTAATTGATTCAGCTAGGGAGGGAGATCACAAGACGAAGTCTAAACCTATTCAAATTTTCCTTATCCAGTTTTAGTTTTGTTCAACTTTCACTTTTATTTTCATTATCAGAGAGACACTCAGAGTGCTAAGGTAAGATTGGTCTTTGTGTGCTGGATGCCACAAACATATACAAGTAGATCCACCCCTGAAAGTTTTACTGTCAAACTGGGAGGGAAGGGGGAAAGAGAGAGCAAACAACAAGCATTTCCACCTTATGAAATTGAGAACTAATACACACATGGTTACAGAAAGTTTAAAGTAACTTGTCCAGTTCCATAAGAAAAAGCCTCAACAAAACCAAGACTAGTCATGTATCAAATAAGTCCCTCTGTAACACAAACTACAAGAACATCCTTCCAACATTTGTCATGAAGCTTTGAGATAGGTCATCTATGCATGGAACTGAAATTGCTTTAGGTTAACTTGAGGAGTATTGTGGGGGCCCCAGCTGGCCTGGGGTCTCTCTGGAATAGTTGGACTGTGCTAGGAACTTCTGCACATCATCAGGGTGATATACACGGAAGGAGAGACTGTAACACAGAACGGAAGTGCTGAGTCATTGTTGTCTGACATGCACAGTCTGTGTGTCCAGTTAAGAATTATTTATGTATAGAGAGGCCAATGGTCCATGGACATGTGTCAACACTGAGGTCTATATAAGCCGTAGTTTCTGATATAATAAATGTTCCTGTTCCTGAAGAAGATGTGTCGCTTCTTGACCTATCCCGACTGCACAGCGACAGAGTACAGCTAAATTGGGACGGCTGCAGAATTTCATTCTTCTGCTTCAAGAAAGAGGCCCTTCAGCCAATGTCACTACACAAACCTTCCTGGAACATTAGTAAAGGGATAACTGCAGGACAAATTAACTGCAGGAGCAAAAGGGCAACAAGAGCTTCCAGTGAAATTGTTTATTCACAATAGAGAGAACAGTTTTACAGTTTGTTTTTATAGTATGTCTTCATAGCTACTCCTTTGTAATTCTAACCCAGCTTTCAATTTACAATCCCCATTGCAAGAAATCTTTTGAGTCACTTGACTTTTGGACTGCTGATCTCTGAACAGTCCATCCATGTCTCCACCAGATGCTCATGATCCCACCAAAAGGCAACTAGTAAGTTAGAGGCCAAAAGGAGACTGTTAAGTCGACAGGCCTTTTGCCTGTGAGTCACCATGACAGATCATGACCAACGAGGGCAGCTTTTGCTGACGTGCCTTTGGCCTGACTACCTGAATGGCCTTTCCTTCAGAACACAATTTTTAATCTGGGGCCTCCTCATTTCTGTAATTCTACTCTTCTTAACACAATGAAAACACTGGGAAAATGTACACTCCAAAGTGTGTTCCCAACGGTATCTGAAAAACAGATTTCCCTAGACAGGCTTGAATCCCATTCTAATTTTACACAAACACTAAGAGACCATTTCTACTGATTGGGTGACATGGTTGAGAAAATATGCAGTATGTTCAAGACTTATTTGTGCATATGCTGCTAATCCAGCTGTTAGAGAAGAACAAAATCAGGTCTTGACCACTCAGACTTATCAGCAATCACACAGTGCTTTTCAAAGAGTATGCAGCTTAAAATTTGGTCACAGCACACAGGTAACTCTACTTCATATACCAAAGATCATCCCTAAAATTCACATGCAAAAAAAGAATGTAATTTCTCATTTCTTATCTTGTGGCCAACTTCATGCTAATCTCCACCAGGGAAAAATGTTCTAAGGGAATCTTGCATTGAAAGGTGTGATCTTAACATGGATGCTGTTTGCAAGCTTTCTAACAATCATACAAATATCTGGGAAAATACATCCAAATGCAATCTATACATTCTGATTAATATTTTCAAATCAATGTTGTACAGATTAATATTTCATGGCACATGTGTCTATGGTAAACACATCTTTTATATACCAGAACTCAATTTTCCACCAGGAAAATGACAATGGGACTTCCTCACATTAAAACTATTTCAGTAGTGATTATAGTTAGACTCCCCTAGTCCGACAAGAGTTACTGCTCCTACCTGCATGTGGAGAAAATCACTTACAGAGCAAGATCTGAACTGCTAAATAAAATTTAAAAAACTGTTGGTGGAAAGACATCTAAATAGTGAACAACCCAGGAGAGGGTGAGGCATGTCTCCTGAAAGGAAATCCTTGGGGCACCAAAGTCAAGGTCAGGGGAGGTGACCTGAGCCAGAAAGTCTCCACCATTCTAGAGATGGGACATGAACAGATTCCTCCTGAGGGCTCAACCTCAGACCAGAGTAAAGAATTTTTTTGAAAAACTACAGCGGAGACCTTCCAAACTTTGTTGTTTGTGCCTGCAGAAACAAGAACCGAAAATTTCTTCAGAATGCTATGGAAATCTTACGAGTTTAAAGGACTAACTCTTACACAGCTAGAAAAACAGAGACAGGGTTTAAGCTGTGAGGAAATCCAGTGCCAAGGCAACCAGGCAGCAAGATGCAGTTTTCAAAGAATGACAGGTAAGGAATATGCACTCCCAAAGGGTGTTGGAGAGCAACCAGCCAACTCCAAACACCAGGCAGCTGCTCAGGCTCAGGGCACACCAGGGCACAGGGAACCAGGACCCAGCATAGCACTTTGGTCAACTTCCAAACAAACTGAGGGAGAGAGAGAAGAAAAATACACAGCACTTGACTAAGGCTGCAAAACTAATGTTTTAATTGCTGGAGTTCATTAAGGTCCCTGGATGACAGGCCTAGCAGAAATGCTTGTTTCTATTAGTCCAGTTCCTGCTGTGCTCCCTCACTGTTCTTTCGTCACTCTGGCACAGAAGGAAGTGTTGTCGAGCAAAGTGGCAGCTTACACAGCACACTATGCTGTGTTTTTCCCCACAGCACTTTTCATGATTATCATAAGAATTGTAGTTTTTCAATTAATGTAAGTAAGGCTACAGCGATAGCTTAATTCAATATGATTTGAAAATGACTTAGGGCATGAATGTTAACTAATGGTTAATAAGGCTTACCAGTGCAGGGATTTAATGTCAAATTGAGGAAAGTTACAAAGACAGATTTGTGCTATGTTAACAGAAATTCTAAGCACAAGCACTACAGAGAGACATGCATCCTTTCACAAACCCAACACAGCCCAGGAGAAAGTGAAGGTAATACCCATCTGGTGGCTGACTATTAAACAATAAGACTGATGCCTTCTTAGAACACCATGCAGACGCCATTAATTACTACCGGCTGCCCTACTTCCTAACACAATTTCTAACAGGTAATTGTGTTTGCTACCCCCTACCTTAAAAATACACTCATCTCACTGAGCAGTAATACTACATATTTCATCCTAGGTGTGCATAGCACAAAAAAAAAAAGTTACATCAATACTTGTCCTCTTCCTTTCACCTTTTGCTTTAAACTTGACTTCCTCCTTGAAAAAGTCTCATGGTTCAGGTATTTCCTCAACTACACATTAGTTCTAAGTCTATCTTGCCTGATGTTCCCAGTACAGGATGATACATCCCATGATCTCTCAAATGCAATGCTGAATCTGACAAAGAATCACACCTCCTGGACAGAGAATCAAGTACACAAGTCATTCTGAGGGCTGTAAAGAAAGACAGGAAATCCTTTCAAGTATTTAAATCACATGGAAAAGGTAGCATGGAGTGCCTTTCAGATTCTTAAAAGAGTTACTTTTGGTTTTTTTCCTCTGTCTTAAACAGCAAATATACTCAAACAAACTTCTTTTGCTTAAATGATTCATATGGCCATCACATATACTTCCAGACATTCAGTTTCAAAAAAGGGGAAAATTTATAGTGAGCTGAGTGGATAGAGAACTGAATTATAACAATCTGGATATGGCTAAAAATAGCAGACATAGAATGTCAAACAAAATTATCTGAGGTTGTTAAATACTCTGATTTAATGACCCAGGTATACACGCTCCATAGCTTCCTGTACACAAAACATAAGCAATTGTCTGAACTACAAATTAACAAGACTGCCTTTGTTTTATTTCTAAGTGAAATCAATCTTGTCAGAGTAGCAGTGACACCCCAGGTGTTCCTAACCAGGTCAACTATAACTTGGTGCAAAGCTCACAGCTCTGAACAGATACCAGCTCTTGGCTTATGTATCTGGGAAACTATCTGTAATTTTATCATGCTGGGCTCTTTAATTCATTTTCACTTAGCTCTCCCTCACAGAAACTAAAGAAATTCCCAGAATGTTCTTAGGTGCTGCATGTTAACACAGTCACTGAATAAATTCCTAACACAAATACTTCAGTGCACTAATCCCGAACTGTTCCTTTTAACAGAATTATACATTAGAAACAGCAGCTAGAGAAAATAAAGCATTGGAGGGGGTTTGGTTCTCCTGAAGAGTCAGCTCCATGAGCTGCAAGTGTGCACTTACTCTTCCATGTACTAAAGAAGAGACCCAGTGATGCTGCAAGCAAACAGGTCTCAATTCTAACAGCTTCTCTTTGGCTGAGAGGGTTACCTCGAAGAGACATGTTCACACCCTGATGCTTATCCCAACACTGTCACCATACAGACAATACACAACAGTAAACCTGTTGGAAAATGTCAGTGTGTAAAACCCAGGATAGGAGAGGAAACTTCAGCTGGTTGGGTTTTTAAAGAACAGAATTGTGGCAATAAGAATTGCCCTTCAATATCAACATATCAACACTAGGCTTCCTACTGAGGTGTAAATTTTGGAACAAAATCAGCTTTCAACCAGAAATATCCAGACATTTTCATTCGGATATTAAAAAAACTAAATCCAGAAACCTACAACTCACCCATAACACTTTGAGCCAAACAGGCTCAAACTAAGAAACCCCAGAATACACCGTGAGAAACAATAGGAAATTGGAAACAATCATTCTCTGAAATTAAATTCTTGCCTTTTATCTATGCCAATTATTTTTCTCACATTTATATACACATTCTCGCTTGAACTTTCCTATTTAGAGTTTACATTTACATGTTAGGGATACAAAAAGGTGATTCTGTTCACACCAATTTTACCACAGAACTAACAAAAATACCTAGAAAAATCTCAGTACTTCAGCCAATGCACCAACTGTACAGTTTTATACCACTTTATTTTTTATATTATTAGCAATACGTAGTATGTAGCATTTTAAAAATTACTAAGTAACCAACTAGTTCTGGAACTTTGAAGCAAGCAGCTATTTATTACCATCTTTATCTACTACAATGTTTCATCTTTTTCCTTCACACAATGTTTTATTATTTATCCATAGAATCAGTAACAGTTTTGATAAATTATTAGATGTATTTGTTTTGTGCTCCACATTCCTCTTGCCACCCTCATCATGTCGCAGTGAGGTTATCCATTCTCTGTGGCTGAAGGTAAAATAATTCACTATGATTAATGCTATCACTAACCAGAATTTGTTTTCTTGAAAGAGTACATTCAGAATAGCTGCTCAGATAAGGCCAGAATGGATTTTTATATCTCTATTACAAACTGTCCCTGGTTTTCTTGTCAGTTCCTCCCCTTTTGAGAAAGAATCAAGTGCATGTTCCAGCATTGTCAAGATCAACCACAACAGATGGATGTTTTCAAGTGAATCCCAAAACTGTAAAATGTGGGGATGCTTGTTTAAGACATGTCAGAACCTGAGAGGAAGAGCTTTGATACCTGTTTGATATATAACCATTTTACAGCTTTTTTCATTCTTTTCCTTGCTGAGCTCTGCTTCTTGTGCAGCAGAGCTATTAAAACACAAGCCCATCTGTCAGATAGAAACATACCTAAGACCCCGTATTCAGAGAGGGAGCTGTTGCACACAGTGTAGGGGGCCTGCTGCTCCCACAGGTGATTCATGGGAACACACGTTCTCTTGTCAACTTCTTGGTCATGAAGCACGTGATGGCGATGGCTGCAAAGAGTTGTTCAAAGAAATTTGTTAGCCAAGAACAACTTTGGGCTTTAACACAACTATTTTCAAGGCTAAAACATCAAATGCACATTCTGGAAAGCATGCAAGTAATACAGTTATCTTTGCTACACTTAACACCCTGGTCTAGTCCAAACCACGTGAAATACAATCACATATCTAAATACAAGTGCTTCGCTGTAAAAACTTTCACTGATTATCCAGGTTTGTTCTCAAGCACTCACAGAAATTGAAAATACCTCATCACTAGTAGAACATAGGGGGAAAGAAAAAAGCATGGGGAGTTTGTTGCTATAAAATAGAATGATTAAAGTAAAAAAAATGCAGAAGAACAAAATTTTTATAAAAAGATTTCATTCTGCCTCCCTAACAGATTCTAATCATCTTTACCTCAAAACAACTGTTGTTTGCCTTTTATGCAAAAAAAATGAATCTAATCTAATCTCAGCACCAAGACTTGAAGAAGTTGTATCCTCTTTGCTGCTATTTCCACTTGCACGCACCATTTACAGTTCTCTAGAAGACCATTAATCAGCATTAGAATGGGGCACCGAGGAATACTACCAAAACAGAGATGACTGAAGTAATTACTGTAATCCATTAACTCTGAGCAGACTGAGTGAATCACAGCAATATGTCCAGCCTTACAACTGCTAACATAAGGACAGCTATTGCACTGGTAACAATACTGTTCAGTGTGCCAACATTGAACTAAAGCCTGAATCTTTTTGTACTTCCCTTTCCTATAATGAACACTAGCAAAAGAGCTCTGAAATTTATTTAGAGGTCAACAACGTAGGGCCAGAAACAGACAGAACCTTTGAAGAACAGCACAGGGAGCAAAGTAGATAGAAAGGGGGAAATTTACACACCAGGCAGCAGTTTGACAGAAACCATTTTTGCCAGATATTTTGTTTTGGTTATTCAGACAAAAATAGAAGGCCTAGTGAGATGGTAAGCTTCTTAAGCACAAAGTCTTGTGTTTCCCTAGCAAAAGGTGATTAAGATGAGAAGAGATGGACAGCCAGAAGGATTCAGACATAAGTCAGTATGTGTAATTATCAGGTTTACTGACATCAAACCAGTACAGACTCAAGTCTTTCTCTCGCCATTTCCTTCCCTTCTCCCGTGTGTCTCCAAGATAAGAAGGGGCCAGGTGCTTCTGTCTGGAGCTTTATCTAGCTTCTATCTATTGACAGTGTTGAGGACTGAAACAGGAAGAAAGCAAGCCCTCACACTGAATATTGACAGAAAGGACTATTTTCTAGACAGCAGTTCAGAAGCTCCAAAATAGGGAAAGCATCCCATCATGTTGTTTTCATTATGGCAACACTGTATCTTCAGTTCTCCCCAAATTCTAGCCTATAGTCCCTCTCAGAGATCTGAGACATTATACACTTCAAAGATTTTTGGGAGTCAAGAAGGGAGTTATTAAAAATGACAAACTTTCTACATGTTTGCAATGTGTTTTTTCAAAAAAAAAACCACACAAACATTTGCCAATGTCTTCAGTTGTCATGGAAGTTGTTCACTTTTATTATAAATTACAAAGAAACTCAATTGCAGCTAAAAAAGAGCAGCTTTACTGAAAACTGCAGTCTCTCTTAGATGTGTCTGTACCACAAGTTAACTTTTCTACCTATTCCTCTGATGAAATGGGCTTGAATGCAGTATGATAAACTAAGTTGCACATATTTCTACAGTTTTCTCTCCTGTTTAACAGTATAGTCCAAGGCATTTTTGTCATCTCACCCTTTATTGTCCAGTTGCCCTATCACATTCACAACAAAAATTCATAATCACACCATTTTCTAGTATTTTGTAGATGCCACTACCCATCAGGCAAACTCAAAATCCAGCTGTAAAGCAGAACCAGGTTCTATAAATCAAACATCTGCAGTATTGGTTTCAGATCTGAAATTCACAATGAATTCACAAGAATTCATTAGAATGCGTTTTTGCTCATGTCCTAAAAGACTGAATAATAAAGTCCAGATGGGACAGGACTCCTTAGCTAGTCTTCACCAGACTAAATAGCTTTCTATCTGAACAATTTTTGCCTATTTTTTCCCTATATCGCTGTGAGCATAACAATGATTTTTATCTTAAACATAAGAAAATCTGGAAAACAGTTCTGAAAAACCCTCTTCCTCCAGTAAGAGAACTGGGAATACAGAGAATCACTATTTGCAAGACAAGTCTGTAGGTGTGCTAGACGTGACTAAGCACATGCCTGAAAGAGGCAGGTAAGTTGCTAACCAGTGAACATTCCTCTCCCAGGAGATGCTCACTTTACAAGACCATGGTATTGAAATTGAGGAGCATGAGAAATTGGAGAGGGGGGGAAAACCCTCAATTTTCGGTTTTGTTTTCAGGTCTTGTCCAAAGGATTTTGTTAAACTGCCGGTAGAATGGAAGCAAAAGGAAGAGAGTCCAAAAGACTGGATACCAAATGAAGCTCAGCAAAGAAAGAGACTGCTGTACCAGAGAAGACAGGCACAAAGATTTATTTCTCTTTTCTGCAAGCATCCACAATGAAGCACAGTACAGCTGCTAGTTCAATCACCCCAGGAACTGGCATCACATCAAAGGCTTCAATTAAACACATCATTAAATTTTACTCCACAGAGAATCAGGTAAGGCAGGAAACTGTATATATTTTACCAAGTGATCAGATTCTGCCTTCATTCATGCCCCACAGTCATTAAAAGTCTCAATACAAAGGACTTTATTTCACTTTAAAAAGCCTTGCCAACTGGCAACATGTTTGTTCACAGGATACACGAGTTCCAAGCAGCCACCACTGGAATGGTATTTAAAAGACTCAATCTGCTGCAGCAAGTCCCCTTGTCTTATTTCTCAGCAATTAGATGGAATGCAACTGAGTTTTTGTTAAAAAAGTAGGGAAAAATATAATTTCTGCTTTTCAGCAAGAGAAGGAAGTATTTAAAAATATTTGTTCTGCCTTAAATATACTTCTTTAAAATTCTGTTTACAGAGACACAGGAAATTTGATTATTCTTGACTGCCAGAACCTGTAACATTCATATTGATGGTGAATAGCCCCAACTTCCCCCTTCCCAGAGAAGACCACATTGTTTAAAAAATGCCAAGTTGTTTCTTTAACAGTAACCTCAGTACTCACCTGAAAGTGCCTCTCTCCACATCCTGTCCACTTAGTCGGACATGGATCCCTTCTTTCAGAACAGAGCCAAAAGCCATGTATTCTGCTAAGGCCCAGTCAACAACCCTGCTCTTGGTCATTTCCAAGCGGGCTCTCAAAATCCGTGAGAGTCCTACATTGGAACAAGGATCAGAATAAAGATCTACTTCAGAGAAATTTTATATTCATGTTACATTCACCATTATCCTTCCTCACTGCCTAAGTTAAACAGAGATCCTAAACAGGGTCTACAAATCGTTTTTCTAGAACTCAACGGCAGCAAAGTAAAAAACCTTGTTTCCCAGGCAAAGGGTTGCATAATGTTCATACTTTTTTTTGGAAGAAAAAAGTAAGATTGGCTATGTCAGAAAATACTGAAGACAATTAAAAGACCCATGGTGAAATACTTCTCCCCAGAGATTCATTTTCACATCTCTAACACAAGTACTTTTTATAGGAGACTGAAAATACCAGCGATTTGGTTTCTGATTTTTTTTTTCTTCATTCCTTTTTCTCATTTTTTCTTGGCATTTGTCTTATTGGACTTTTAGAGATGTTATAAAGTGAAACAGGCTGGATTGATCAATACTATGAATATCATATAAATAGAAAAGCGTAGCAGCTGCCAACAGATTTTCAGTTGGTAACCAATAGTTGTTTTTTTTAGTGAAGATTTTATAAGACCAGCTTCCCTTTTTAATTAGAATCTCATACTAAATTTTATTGAGTACATGTAATTTCTAATTTATCAGTGTCACAACAAAGTGCACAAATGAGTAAAGGAGTTCTAAAGTTTATCCCTTAATTGTATCTGCTCAACAAGCCTGCAGTTGGTAACTGGGATTACTTGTGTTTAATTATTATCATGATTACTTGTGTTTAATTGTCCCAAAGGAACACAAACACATAGAACATCTAGAGCAGACACACTTTACTCCTTGATGGATCACTCTAGAGAAGAAAGATTAGCTAGAGATTTTTGTACAGGAAAAAAAAAAAAGCTCTTCTTCCTGATCCTAAGCATCCTAAAAGCCAACAAAAAAGAAAAAAGATCCCTAAAAATGTCTCCATGTTTCCCATGGAATGAACACATTATTACTCCCGGTAGTTGCTAGATTTCCATCTGACCAGGCAATAAAATTACGTCAGAAGTAGAAGTATCTATTTAATTTTTTTTTTTTTTTAACTATTTTTTACTCAGAAGTAAAAGCATCTCAGAAACGGTGTTGGGACTCCTCCGTGAGACAGGCACTGTTAACTTCTTACTGTAATAGATGCCAAAGTCAGAACTGAATCTCTTCAGAATAAAAGCTAAGATTTTTTGAAAAAAATGCTGTATTTATGCTATCATCAGTGCTAAATGGTAAGTTGAAAGCAAAACTGACAGAATTTGCCCACAGTGTCCATTCAGTTCATAGTACATCAGCCACGTTGCCAGGTCTGAAAAGTCCAAGCTAAAGTCCAAGAAAGTAATCTAACTACAAGAAAAGTATCTTTAGTGGACCTCAAATTACCTCCAGTTTTAGCATTAGAAACCCCCACATTAATAATGCTTCCTGAGATGGGTGTCTTACTTCCCAGTTAGTCCCACAAACATGCTGCACAGAGGCCTATATTTTCCACAAGGACTTGAAGAATGAAGAGAGGTATTAACTTAAGGTGACAAAGAAAACTTCTACCTCCCTCAGAGGAAAATATATTTTACTGAGGTGTGGAACAGAAGTGGTGTGATACTGAAAGAACATTATGTTGAGACCAAGCAACAGGACCTTAACTGTCACGTTTTCCTTATCCATGCAGTCAGTAGATGAGTCAAAATAAAAGAGTCACAGGCATTTTCCTCTTTGGGAAAAGGCCCAGCAATGATTTCTGTGCAGAAATATAGCAAAAGAGCAAGAAATGGAGTCACTAGAAGATACAAAGAGTCCAGCTGACCTGAGTGTATTTTGAAGTCTTGGACTGGCACTGAACTAGCTACATTGCCAATGTGAGTCAGCAGGTCTTCTGAAATGCCGGTTGGAGGACAAGACATGCTCTTGGGTTCTCCATCCACATTAAAGAATCCTGGATGTAAAAGGTTTGGTGAGTGTTCAAGGACTATTTAAGAGATACCTATATTATCTACAATTCATTTAAAAACTCGTAACTCTTAAATGACATTCTAAGCAGCAGACTAAACTGAGTTCTGCACCTTTTGCTGAGAAACACAGTAATTTTGATTGTCTGCATGACAGAACTTGATCTTACAGGCACACAGTGATCTCTTTTGTTTCTGCTTTTACTCCCTATGAAGTCCAACTATGTGGGCAGAGGCACCCAATAAAAGGCATATGGCACCTCAATCCCTCATGTATAAAAATAAAATTTAAAAAAAAAAAAAAAAAGGCACGAGACATACTCCTTCTTCCTGACAGCACAGACAGTTAACAGTACAGGAAAGCCACTTCTCTGCTAAACTGGGAAGACATCTTTGTCAAAGTCACACCTTACTTTACATGTTTTTTACATTCATTTCAAGTTGATCTGGCAGAATGCTGTATTTACTATTAGCAGGGGCAAATTAAAGGTCACACAATTCCATTTTAAAAGCAATACTGTCAGATAAAATCTATTTAAATCCTGGATTACGGACTCAAAATAAAAACACACTCAGATAACACTTGGATAAGTGAAAGGACACTTCTTACCAGGCCAAGGTGAATCAAGCCAGTGCTTGATATGTAGGATCTTATTATCCTTAGATCTAGCATACGCTTCTTCACATATTCTATCATACTTGGCAATTTCTTCCTGTAGAACAAAAATCTTTTTTTAAATGGATGAACATAACACCCTTGTATCTTAGAGGTGACACCTATCATTCAGTAGGATAACACATTATTCTAAATAAACGATTTAGTTCCCTGGACAGGTGTTACAGAGGAGTAAGAGTACCAAGAGCTGAAGCTGCAAGCATTACTCTAGAACGAGACAGAACTGAAACACCAAATTCACACCCCTATTTCTACAACCAGAACCATCCAGCTCTCTCTCATCCTCATGGCTACAGAAGCCACTAAACAACCAAGACAACTGGTCTTTCTGGGAAGTCTAGCTAAGAGTCTGCTGACCACACCTATCAAGGCAACAGATACAATGCCATATTCTGTAGAGGCAGAATGCATCTGCACTATCTATGTTTCAGTCCAAAATCATGCTCAAGCTATTAGGCCAGCTAATCTTTAAAGGAATTAATAGCAATGTTGAGCTCAGTCTGCACAACAAAGCATCCATCCAGGATCCTGGGCGCCATCACCAGACCCAATGCCACTACTGGCACACTTAAAATGATTCAGGAAAGCTCCTTCTACACGAGCTGTGATCACTCTTGCAGATAACAGAATCCACCTACACAAACTGCTTTTTTTCTTAGTCTGCAATATCATGCCACTACATAGTTAGCCACACCTTCTCAGGTCCTTTTGTTGCAGCTGCACTCTACACATTCATTTTCAAAACAGTAAAGACCTAACCAGTCTCCACACTTCATCCTTCTGTAATACTTCAAATGATCTGTGAACTTAGTTGAATTCTTGCAAGAAAATAAAAAGGTCAAATTGATTCTATTGCATCATTGCTGGACACAAGTCTGCCAAGGCTATCAATATGAAGCTACAATTATACCTGTGGGTGTCTTACTGCTGAATCAAGGTTCAGAAGAAGAACAGCTGACAAATGCCTCTACTTTCCGACATTCTTATCTGACCACCTTTCACAAATCTCAAAACTGAAGCAATTTTTTTTCTGTTCAATGTGTATTGATTACTTCACAGTACTTTGAGTCCTTTTGATACAACAATATTATCTATTTCACATGCAAATCCAAACCAAATTGAAACATAAGTTGTCAGAGAGTGAAAACTTATCACAGTAATGAAAGGAAGGTTTTCAAGCAGACAGCACAGAGTAACAGCTGTGTCTTTCTACTGATAGCTCCTCAGGTTCCCTTTTGACTCTGTTGATGTGTACCTCAAACTCCTGCAGTGTCACAGTCCCATCTGCAATCAGTTTGTCAGCATACTTCTTCAGCACTGGCACCTGCTTATGGATCTGCTTGTACATTAGAGGCTGGGTGAACATGGGTTCATCCATTTCATTATGCCCTCTCCTACGGTAACAAACCTACAAAGGGAAAGATTGTTTCTGTTGGTAAGGAAAAATGTAAAATGAAATCTTTCCATTTCATAGTTTTACAGATATTTTAAGAGGTTTATGGTATAAAAACATTTGTGGCTTCTTGTGGGCTTGTTAGTTGTTTGTTTTTCTAAATGAGGACACTAAAGGCCTTTAAAATCAAATGTTCCTTGACTGGACCTTCTAAGCCACAGAAAAATAAGAGAGTAGTACATAATACACAGAATGAAAAGTTCAGAAAACCAAGACTTACCAAGTCAACCACCACATCTTTATTGAATGTGTTTCGCCATTCTGCAGCGACATTGCACACATGCATCACTGCTTCAGGGTCATCAGCATTCACGTGAAAAATGGGAGCATTGACCACACGAGCAACATCAGTAGGATATGGAGATGAACGGGCCATACGGGGGTCTGTGGTGAAGCCAATCTAAAAATGCCAGAAACTTCTATTAAAATAATTTGGGCACCTCCTTCTACTCTGGTGTGAATGCTTGAGGCTTGCATTTAATAGTCATTTAAACAGCAGTAGCATCAGCTTTTCAGTTTGGCTAGCTAGCTTCTTTTTGCTCCCTTAAAAACAAACCAAAGCAAACCTAATCCAATGAAGTGCTACAAACTGAGTTAAATAAATGCAGGCAATAAAATATTATCCACTCAGTGTTGCTAGATACTATTACCGTTTTCACAAACATCCCAACCATTTTAATAAGCAGAGGGGACAATGCACCCAGCAAATATCAATGTAGAATACAAAGAAACAGGAGAGCAACTATTCAGCAGACAAGTTGATTGGAAAACGCTCTACTTGTTACCTGGTTGTTGACCACGACATGAATAGTGCCATTTGTGGTGTAGGACGGGAGGTCACTAAGATGAAATGTCTCATAAACCACTCCTTGTCCTGCAAAGGCAGCATCGCCATGTAATAGTATGGACATAACCTAAGAGTGAGAATGAGACACGAACATCCACACTTACATTAGAAAGCAAAACTGCAACTTAAGCTTCTCAGCAGGATTTCTTTGCTCCATATTTCTGTAGTGCTTATAAAATAGAACAGTATTTTTATAATACACCATAAATTTCTCAGCATTCTGCTGCCTTTGCTCAGTTTGCAAACAATAGAAAGCTTTAAGGCTACTTCCTTAAGTTACCCTTGAGGTACCAAAACCTTATCTAGTTCAATATGTGATATATCCCTTTTGTGAAGAGGGAAAAGAGGAAGATTCTGTGATACAAAACTACTGGTAAATTATTTTCATTCAAAACACTGTGAAAAGTTACTATATTAAACAATGTTTACCTTTTTCCCTGCCGTATCCCCTCGATAAAACTGCTCAGCTTTTGTTTTCCCTTGCACAACAGGATCAACTGCTTCCAAGTGAGAAGGGTTAGCCATCAAGGACAGCGTGATTTTCTTGTTTGTTGTTCGGTTGATCCTCTCATGGTACATTCCCAGATGATATTTTACATCTCCAGATCCCTAAGATGGAAGATGTAGTCATGATTCAGGAATGCCATCCATACCCACTGCATCTAATTCACCATGACTAAAATTTGTGCTTCAGTCTAAAAAATGCATCTAGTTAATTGCATATCAGTATGAACTATGGGTTTGACACTGTAATTTCAAATTGGAACACTGTTCCTATTCTATTACCTTACTGTTGCCATCCAGTGTTGAATAAATACTTACGGAATATCTATACTCATTTCATTTACATAAAACAAAGATGACTGAGTTCATAATCTCTAAGCAAACTCTTACTCTGCAGTTATTCCTGAGATATCTTCTGCATATTAAAGGTAAAACTTAATTTTTACATTTGTATAAGAAATTCCACCAAATCATGTTCCTCAAACTAGACAGAAAGAAATGCATTTCAGTGGCTGATAATTCTATTTTCATAATAACCATGACCAAAACAACTAAAAGCTACCTTGAATGTTGACGTCTCTGTAAAAATCTATTCAAAAAGCATCTTACCTCATCAGCTGCTTCAAGTTTGGGGTCAAACTGACAGAAGATCTGCTCCAGCTCTTTTCGGATTACATTAGCCAACACATTCAGCCGACCTCTAACAAAATTCCAAACACAGTTATGTCTCAAAAATGGTAGTAACAGAGCTAACAGTATAAAACTTACAGAATCTGCAAACCACTGTCAGAAATTTGCAAAAGTTGACATCAAACTTTTGGACCTGAAACCCCTGCAAATTTCCCACTGCAAATTTCCTCCAGTGGACTCCCTCAGATGTTTTATAACCCATAGTTATCCAAACAAATTTTGTAGCTATCTAGCAGTCTTTATATAATCACATTAATAATTAGTTAAGACAGACTGCAAAACTTTGTTAATAACATTCTAGAACTTGTCTTAACACAATAAGCCCATTTGTTGGAATGTTTCCATTGACATTACCTATGAGGCATCCCCATTATAACATATTCAATTCCCATTTCACTGGATTTATCAATGATGGTCTTAAGTGCAGGAATCATTACTTCACATCCTTCTAACCCAAATCTCTTTTCGGAAGACCACTTGCGAGCAAGGAAGTCTTCAAATCTTTGCCAAAAAGAAACACAAAAAAACAAGAGAGTATTTGTATTAAGACAATGTAGCAAATACTGTCAGACATCTTTTATAAAGCATCTGTGAATACAAGTTTTTAGGCCTCTGGAATCAAGTCACACATAGGAAGGAAGACACAGGAAAGAATTAAGTCTTCTTTCTCCTCCATCTGAGAAGTATTTACCAGGACTTTGAAACAATGAAGTCTCCACCTCAGACCAGATTCACTTCCCAAGTTAAACTCTGTTCTCATGTACACAAATACTGACCACTGGGAAGGCAGAGTGACAGCAGAGAAGTCTCTTCTATGGATTGAAGAAAACATAACAGAGAACCTGTATTAATACTTGTACCAAACCAGAGTAGAAGGCATGCCTATTCCATTGCTCCTGTTCAGTGGCAGGGCTCCTCAGACTGTGTGATGTAACGGTTGGGAAGGTTCCAAGAACTAGGACACTGGTATCTCTGCCTCAGCCTCTGCAGCACAATTATGTCAATCTCTGACGGCTCTGTGCTCTTTCATTCCTTAATGCATTTGGGCCAGAGGCAATGCAAGTGGTTAAAAAGTACCTTTTAACAAATGCTGAAAGGATTATATATTGTAAAGCTTGGAGATACAAAAGGAAAAAAAAAATCTTCATGAAAGTAACTGTATTGGTTACATCATCTGTGCAATGCCTTGACTCATAACACTGCCATAATCCATTAATACTCAGCTTATTCCTCACCTAGAATGCTGACATTTACCTCTTCAGACTGAAATCCTGAAGGCAGTGAAATAAATTGTTGCCAGCAGACTCTCCGTAGCTCACCCATCAATACCCTTACAATTCAGCCATCTAAGCAACAAGCCAGACCCTGAGCTGAGCTATTCTGCCAGAATTCCTCAGGGAAGTCTGGGGGGCTCTGCCAGTTTATATAAACTGGAAGTGGGGTCCTATGAGAACAGCAAGTCCCACAGGGCGAATCAAAGCAGTGTACATGCTGTTTCCCTCCTCTTTGCAGCTCCAAGTTAAGCCAGTATTGGACAAGCAGCAAGTTCATTATTTGAGGCAAACTCCCACTAAGTGTGCAGAACTGCGGGGTTCGAGTCAGGTCCTGCAAGTCCCCACTATGCCACTACGAGTGCACAAAGGTTGGCAGCTCACCCACTGTCACTGCATGCATTCTGCACCCAGTGAGGAACACATCTCAGGAGAGGGAGGATCTGAAAATGTTTGTCCCTGCCCAGATCAGACTCCATAGCAGGCTCTAACATGTTTACTGATGCATGTACAAAGTGGCTCAAAAACGTACAAGGAGTATGTTACAGAAGGAGGAGTTGAAAACTACCCTTGCTCAATAACCCGTCGGTGAAAACCACAAAGGATGAGAAATCCAATTTTAAAACTCAGTTTCAAGTACGTGAACTCTGTAGTACTTGGAATGAACATTTTTGAAAACAGTATTCTGAAAAGTTGCTTTACAAAGCCACAAATCTCTAAAGCACAACCAGTTTTTCCACAAAACCAGATCTTTTCCCTAGATCATTTTAGAACCATAGAATAAAAAGCACGCAAGAGATAGTTGGATAGAAATTTTTGTAAAAATTTTCTTCCATTTTCAGCAGACAATTAATTTGGCAGAAGATGAACATTTGGCTCCTTCATGCTACTAGAAACCCTAGATCTTTCCACAGCTTAGGCAGGAATAAAAGCACAAATTCTTCTCTTAAGATAAGTGGAGATGGTTCATGCTGAGGACCTGTTAAAACAAACTTACTCAAGTGTAACATTCACTTGACCATCAAGTGACATTTTTATTTGTTTAAATGAAACTTTTAATCAAACATCCAATCTTGTTATAATATTGGCAAACAAAACACCTGGCAAAACTATCTTTTGACACCTCCAATGAGTACTTCATTTTTAAGTCTTTGAACATGGAATCTTAACCACAAAATGTGCCTTTATAAATCTCTGACTCTTGTGTTTATCAAAGGACATGCAAACTGTTTCAGACTGTAAAAATCGGAATAAATCTTGTGTCTGAGAACTCTTGTTTAAGGGTAAGAGCATAATTCAGTCTCTGGGATCACAGTATTTCCACACAAATAGCCACAAAAGGAGCAAACAATAAGCTTCTTCCAAATGTGCTTTCTTATATTGCAGAGACAAACTGCTGCTGCCAGGTCATGCCACAGTGCAGTACATCTTAGTACATCTCAAAAGGAAAGGGGCAGAAACAGGCCTTGAAAACACACTACAACATTGTTCTGGCACCTATTTTCTGAAACAGGATACGAATCTTTAACACAGATCTGTATTACTAGTCTGTTGAAACAATTTTTTCCCATTTTATCTCCTCAAGCCTATGAAAACTTTGCCAAATATGCCACTAAAGGCTGGGCAACTGTTACAAAACACAACCTGCCTTTTAGGATAATGGAATACTAGAAGTCCCAACACAGACCCTCACAAGCTTTCCTTTGATATTGCAGCCAGGTTAACTGCACACACCTGGACTCCAGATTTCACTGAGTCTATTCACCTCTACAGTTTACAGATGGCACCAGCTTCCACCCAGCAGTCACAGAGCCATTTCCCAGCACCACCCCAGTACCTCATTGAGCGCACCAGCCTGGCCAGCAAAGTCCTTTTTTCCTCGTTAGTAAACTTCATAACTCCTGGCGTCTCAAATTTCTGACGGATCCACTGGCACTGCTCCACATCATTGATGAACATGAACTCCAAGCCAATGTGTTGGCAGTAGGTATTCTAGGATGTGAAAACACCAACAGAGAAGCTTTAGGAGCTAATGGGTTATATTCTCTGTTACTCTTCTGAAAGCCAGCTTGTCGTCTTCTGCTTCCTCAGTATCTTCCCCACAGTAATTCTGTACGTGAATAAATTATTTTACTGAATCTAGTTTTGTGACACAAAGCTTTCTCTACACAGTAACACTGCAAAATTTTGAAACTGGAAGATTCTCATTTGGTGATACACTCAAAGTTAGCCAATAAACCCGCCTTATACTGACTGGCACATTTCACCTAACTCACTACTGTTCTTACAGACATAGTAGTCTTTCCTTCAGATGCACCAGCAAAGATTTCAAGTAATTTACCAAAATTAACCCTGTCTTCTTTAAATGCCACTTGGAATCAAGAAAACAGCTATGAACGCTCATGCAATATCTGACAACCATGAAGTCTCAGAAACCTGGATATTTGAAAAAGAACCCAAACACCTGAGAGCAAAGAACGAACAAGGAGAAATGCAAAGACACAACAGAAAATTTATCTCCTTGTTCATCTTTTAAATCTTCTGTTTCTCACCTCAAGACTATTTCATCAGAAAAAAATGTGCCCAAAATACAAGTGAACAGACATAAGACCTAGTACAAGTTTAATTTGAGACAAAACCACTCCAAACACATAGTATGTGCTCTCTACTGCCTCTAAAAAGGAACTGAATGTTAACTTCAATTAAAAAAAAAAGGGGGGGGGGGGGAAAAAGAGAGAGAGATGAGGAAACCAGAGGGTTATCTCTCCTTAACAAAAATCAATTCCTTTGAGGCTTTTAGATTTTGCTATTGATTTTGTCGATTTATTTGCATGTTGCAATTTTAAGGATTATCTCTTGAAAATTGCTACACAGATAAGCTAGAAGTGCAAAAACAATAAAAAACCCCCAAACAAATATAGAGTTCAAATACACAACAGAGATAATGTGTTAACAATTTACCAGACTTCAGCTAAGCCAAGGTAAAAGTCAAACAACTGAGAATATCCAACACTAAGTCACTCAGCAGTCTACAAAATCACTGCCATTCCCACTTGCTGTTTTGCTATTTGGAGTTCACCTCTAATGAAATTTATTGCTTCAAATTAGTTTTGCTTTAAATTATTTCAGCTTTGATGACTTCCTGTGGCATAAACCTTATCACCTGTCAGATAATGAAACTCTACAAGTGACTGGGGATGGAAAACAAGGACCATCACTCTCAATGAGCTACAGAAAGGCCTTCATGAATTTGGTACCCAGCCTTCACATTTTGTCTCAAGTAAAAGTCTCACCAAAGCTGGGGATCTGAGGGCAACCCCTGAACATCCTGAGCACTATATACATAGGTGTTTTATCTGTGGTTTGACACTTGAAAGACAATTTCTAAAGGCTCTACTCTTTTTAAATAATATCAGTTCTTGACAGATAGAGGGCTTCAATTAGTATTCTACCACATTCACCTCTTTTATACTCATCCTTAATCTATGTATTTCAGACATCCAGGTAATGAAACCAATGGTGCTGCTACATCTAGAAACAGTGCAAAGGTTATTTTTCATAATTCTTTACATGCTCTATTAATAATTGACAAATGATAAGGGTTTTTGTGACTGACAACAGGAAGAAGTTCACTTTGGTTTGGATGAAAACAGTCACAAATTCAAAAATGTCCCACTGACCTCCAGGCGTTTGATGATCTCTCGTAAAGAAAGACTGTTCTCATTTCCTCCTATGAAGGTGGTTGTTGGCAGCTGAAACACTTTGTCCAAATCTGATTCATGCAAACCATAAAACCCTACAACAGGTACATTATTGATTTGCAGAGCAGGGCAGGAGACAAAAAGGAAACCGGCACTGTGGCAATTATGTCTAATAAAGCAATATTAGGAAAGAAGGTACCAGAATAAAAATTGAAAATGTGAATATTGTGAAGGTATCCATTAATAAAATGCACTTTATTCTGGATTTTAAAATGAATGTTTTAATTAAATAGTTATTGTTTGCTTAGAAGTATAAACCATTCTTTCTTAAAGACTTGTTAAATGAAGGGAAAAACTGTTTCTTACAATTTTAAGAAGCAAATGTATAACACTTCGATACACATTACTTATTGTTAAAGAAAGTTATATATACATTAAAACTATGTATTTCACAGAATTTCACAGAATATTCTGAGTTGGAAGGGACCCACAACGATCATCAAGTCCAACTCTTAAGTGAATGGGCTGTACAGGGATTGAACCTATGACCTTAGCCCCATGCTCTAATCTCAATGATTATGTGTGTGTGCACATGTGAAAATATTTTAAAAATTACAAACAGCTTCTTTATCTTTAATTTTGAACTCTTTATCTTGGTTCCAGATAAGCTGCAGAGATCCACTTTAACACTGATAAGACAGCCCGCACATGACTCTTAAATCAATGAAGAGCAGTGCTCTGTGTTCCCTGTTAAATGACTTTTCTGAAGACAAAAGTGAAGCAGCAACTTAAAGATGAAATAATAATGGAACTTAGCATTTAGAGTTGAAGTCATTGCCACCACTTTTACTATACAGAGTTGTCAGTAAACACATTGAGTGCTTTAGAAGTAATACATATTTAAAATATTAATTTTGGGTTTAATAACAATTTTAGTAATATATGAAAATTTCAAACCTGGAGTGACTGAAAAAAAGGGTAGTTATCACCACTACTCCTTTTTGGTATCATGTTTTTTTCCTGGAGGGGACAGAGATACAGGGGATGACAGGGGCTTGAGTATCTTTTGAAACAAAGCAGCACTAACATCTCATTTATTTTTTTCTTTTGCTGACTTTCCCTCAGACTTCACAGGCCCTTCATGTTCTATCATGCATAAACCAGAACACGTACAGGAGTGATCTGGGCACATACAGAACATCTGTGCTTTGTACTGCAGCATCACATTTACTGAAGCATCACCTCATGTTTAAAGAGATACAACCTTACTGAAATCCTGAAAATAGTTCTATAACTTGAATCATGCAGCAGGTACATCTGTAAATACCTGCTTTTTTAGAAGCAACACTCAGAAAAAACTTCCTACCACAAGGTTTCTCAAAAAGAAACCAGAAGATGGGACAAAAACTGCACAGAAAAACCAAACACGCAGAGACCTTTCATAAGTTTTCCACTTGGAACACTCAAGGATAGGCAACATTTGAGACCCTCTATGCCAAGTCTAGGTTAGAAATTTTGTTTCCCCTCACAAACTGAAATCACCTCAGTTACACTCTCAGAGACATTTCATTTAGAGGTCTCACATATTTTTTCTGTGGGCACAAGGGCTTCAGCACGGTGCCTTCTGACCAGTCACAACACTCTGTACTGAACTATCTGTAGAGTCTAAAGAAATGTGTTCTGATGTGCTAGCTGTCACCCATGCTCCAAGCTATATTTACTCAGTAAATGTCTAATGTATTTTCTAGTAGGTACTTTCCTTTAATTAAAACTGACAAAATTCAGAGAGAATACCCAATTTGTGTAAGCACCTCTCTGTTTACAGTCCTAGGCACTCCACTGCCTTTATACGATCAGAACTGCTTCTTCCCCTACTGCCAGAAACAGAACACACAACAGCAACGAGGCTGTAGATGTGCTTACAGTAGAATTAAACAGAATGTCCTTCATCTACTACTTGCACTATGTTTTATGTCTGGTCCAAAAAGCTTCCCAACACATCAAAGAAAAATTGATTCAGTGTCTTCATCAAGTAGAAAACCACATTTTAAACAAACCAGGTAGATTGAAGAGTGGAGAAAAATCAATCAGTTGTTTTTTTATTCAAGCAGAGAGAGGCAAAGAAATTGATCTGTGCAATTTCTCAGAGACATGCCCTCCTAGCAACAAGAACTACCTCCACAAAGGCAGACCCCTGTGCACTACACTCTTCCAGCAGTAAAGTGATCACCAGTGGATTATATCCACAAGCAAAGAATTCTATGCTTTCCACGTTTTCTTCTGATAACTTCAAACAGACTTCTTCAAGACACAAATTTGGTAGGAAATTCACCCTAAGTTCCTCCATCCAGTGTTTTATTTATTGCTTGTTTCCCCTACTGACTAGCCTTCAGATGTCCCCAGTTCAAACAAGCATCAAACATAACGGTGTAAGAGTAACCTAGACTACAAGAATCTTGGCCTAATGTATTGATTAGTATTAATTTCTGGTGTAGTTCAAAAATATAAGATTTAGGGGTTTTATAGAATGGTCATAATCTCCATTCATGATGAATTCATAGGAACCTCACCTGTGATCTCAGAGAACAAATTCCATCATCCTTAAATTTTAGTTCCCTTACAGATACTCAAAGGCACGACTTCGTGACACCAGCAAGGAGAAAAGATAAAAGCTTCCCTGAAATGGGGTATCCCTGGCGATGGAGGGAGGTTGGAACTAGATGATCTTTAAGGCCCCTTCCAACCCAAGCCTTTCTATGATTCTGTAAAATGTCTGATTAAATCACCCCAGGCCAAAGAGACACAAGACAAAGTGAGCACTGCAAATAAGAAGACAGAGAGCATACACACCAAGCTTATCGATTGTAGTAATCAGGTCAGATGGAATAAACGAATCCAGGTCTGCATCCAGAATTCCAAGGGGATCTAGCTGAGCCACATGATGACCACGGATCTGAAAAGGGAGGAGAGTAAGAGAAAAATAAAATCACACTAACAAAAGTCAGACACACAGAAAAATTCACTGATATCTCTCCACTATATATTTATATAAGCCATTAAGTCAAATAAGCAAACGCCACTAATGTGATAGCAGGGTCACAAATTTTCTCAAGTTTTCCCATAAGAGCAAGAAATAAGCATTATATACACTACCTCTATTAAAAATTAATGAATAAACATTAGAATATAACATTTATTTTGTCTGACATAAAATTCACCTGGGATTATACTGAAGTTTAAGTGAAGAAAGATTACTCTCAATCCCCAGGTAAAATTTAGAAACTATGACTAGTCTATTTGCCAATTCAGTAATTTTTGTATTTCTGCCTGAATCTTCCTTTCTGCACTTGCAGAATACTAAAATACAGCATTGCTGACCTAAAACACAGATTGGTACTGAAGTATCTATATGGGTAGTGAAAGGATTGCTCCTCCTGAGCTCTGCTCTGCATCAGATAGCATCTGACAGCATCTATTTTCCTTCATGAAATTTTGGAAATTTGATCTATAATATTGACATTCAAGACACCAAAGAACACAAATTGAGTGGGGAATTTAGCCAGCTTTCAGTTATCAGTATGACTGCTGTCAACACATGCCACAAGTTGCTATAAACTAGGGCCTTACAGTATCATATAACACTGCTACAGAGGAAATAAATAATTGATCCAATAGAGCCACAAACATAAACCAGTTTTTAATATGTCTCTTATGTGTGACTCTCATATCCCAAACTAACTCGTTAAAAGCTTTGTATAGATGAATATATATTTTCCCCTTAAAATTTTTCTTTTTAATGACAAATGCAGATCACCTGGGCAGAATTTCATTCACATTACTAGCATCCTAATTATTAATATTGCAATTTATATTTTTTTTTTGAGGGATAATTAAGTGCATCACACAGTAATAGAGTATGTTTGAAGTGTGGCTCATCAAGAAGGGACTTGCAAAAATACTGTTCAAGTACTCTATATTTGCAGGAGAGTTCACAACAATATGGATTTCTGTCATAAGAAAACAGAAACAAGGCACCCTTTTTTTAGAACCACCAGCCCTGTAAACTCAGCCTGACTTCTGCAATTCTTTGCATCTCATGAATCACCAGTAATAAAACTCTGACAGGCCAAGTGATGCCCACGGCAACATCTGTGCCATCTGACTGTTTACAGCAGCACAAAGTCTATTTGACTGGAAGTAAGCGAACAGTTCTGTCTCAGCATCATCAACAGGAAAGAATTCACCTCCCTAAGTTACATCAGCTCTGCAGTATTAATAGGAAGAGGAAGACGACCAGCAAGAATGCCAAAACCCAGAAGAGGAAATCAGTAAAGTGATGTGCCATACGACATTACAGGAGCAGTTTGGTCTTTAACTGACAGTATTTTCCTCAATATCACGCTACTTTAATAACTTCTACTACTTTCCCTGGATATAGGAAATAATAACATCTGCAAAACTCAGAGATCAACCTTATGGAAATACATGCATAGAAAATTTTCATCAATTGCCAAAACTGGCTAAATGCAAGTACAGACTACCTGAAGCTAGACTTTAAAATCATGACTTCTAGAGTAAGATGCAAACAGAAAAAAAAAAAAACCCAAAAAACAAACATAAAAAAGCCAAAAACAAAACAAAAAAAAAAACACCCCAAAAGTATACTCTGTAAGAAGACTCGACAAATAAATTCCTTTAGACCTAGTTTGGTTAAGCATGCACATCTCACTGTAAATCCTTCTTTCAGTGTGCCCAGTGCTCTGCGTTAGAAAAAGCAAGAGATTAACTGCCTTTGCAGAAGTCCAGCTCAACAGACCACAGAGCAGTTTATCACAAAAACCATAAAACTCTGACAGTTTTGAGAAAATTCTGTATCCTTCTCCATTTCATTTCTTTATCAGGCAAAGGAAGGTCACAAATTATCATATCCCTTCAACACTGAATTGAGAGGGTATTAAATACCTTTTAAAAAACAGACAGTTGCCTTAGGCAATCCCCTTTGATTGTTTCCTGCAGACACATGGGTGCCTGCCATATATACAGACAATTCTGTTCCATCACTTGACTTGGGCAGCACACTCTTTCAAATACAGGGAACAAAATGGCAATCCCTGAACTATGTTCAAGTAAATCATGTCAAAGCAGCCTCACATTCTCCAATTTTCTCTAATTCTTCACCAAATTCTCACAGAAAGCAAAAGTGGTTGTTTTCTACATACCTATTTCTAAGCAAGTTTCATATATTCTTTATATTAACAGATGTTTCTACTCTTTTACAACACCTCTCCAACTCAACGGTGACAATGTGATGTGTAAAAAAAAAAGTCTTTTAACAAGTTCCTCTTCTATTCTCTGATGAAGTCAAACAGGAGTTAAAATTCTTAAGGCATGGCAGAACAGGGCTGCTCAAGTCAAACTGCAGAAAACTTCTAGGGAAGCTACATATTAACTTGAAAAATAAAAATCAAACAGGAATATTTCTCTCAACACAGATCTGGTTTACAGTGTTGGGGTCGTTTTTGTTTCGTTGTACATTGTTTCTCAGCCTTTTATTGAGGTTAAAATGCTAAATACAAGTCCAAATAAAAATATTTAAACTTGCTTTACATTTAGAAAACATGTAACAAAACCACTGTCCTATTTCCAAAATTATTCTTCATTCAGAGGAAAAATAACAATATTAGACTTAATTATTAATTATTAGACTTAATTTCTTAATTCAATAAAAGAGTTAAAAATTGAGTGTGAAACAAAGTCAACTTGGTGAACAGCTCTCTAAAAGAAATCCATCAAAGCTGACCCAAACTCAGTACCATCAGCCTCCAAAATTCAGCTTCTGGTTAATTCATCATTTCTCCTCTCTCTTTTTATGTATAATCCTGTTCCAATCAGAAATCTCAAAATTCACTCTGTCTGTAAGAGGAGGCAAGTACATTTCATCCTTCCTTAAAGTAAGTAACATTTAGAGCTGTAATACAAACTTTCCCAGAGGTGAAGAAAGACTTGAATCGTGGAAAAGTTTGCTGCTGAAGAGAGGGGAGTGTCCTTATTTCACTGCACACATCCAGAGATTCCCTAGCACCAGCATACCCAGGAAAACTCACTTCATATGAAGGACAACTATTTTAGACACTTTGGCTTTCGAGTTTGGTCAGGCAACTTACTGAATCAGAGACACACTCACAAAAAAAGTCTTAATGTAGTCCAGGGAGCCAAAAGAATAGCAAAGACTAAGCTGTGACTTGTTTGGCTTCTGCTCGTGGGAAAGGGGCAAAACCCTAGAGATTTATGTCCCCTTTCACAAACAACTATATCCATATAGTGTGCCCAGGCTAAATGACCAACATCAGGTCTGCAGGTAATCTGGATTGAGTTTGCTAAACCAGAGGATCATCCCAGCCCGAATCCAGCATTTCCGTGTGTAGACACTGTGCAGAAAATAAAAAGTTGTCTAGTTCAAGATCAGAAGAAAACCAATAGTTAGGCCCAGAAGACAAGAACATAAAAAGGAAGAAAAACACTGTTGGCAAAGGAGAGACCCTCCCACACCCACCCCAAAGTATACTTACTTGGTATGCTCTTATCAAAGACTGCACAGCAAGGTGATCCTCAACAACCTTTTCAGCTTTACCCGGTGTCTGGGCCAGGCCATGGCTCTGAAGAAATGATGCCTTTTTTTCCAGCTGCTCTGGCAGATGGGGATCATGTGCTTGGCCAATATTAGCATTTCGGAAAAACAAATCCCAGGACTGGACGTGTGTAGAGAGAGGAAGAAGGAAAATTTATTACCTCAAACAAAAGTCTCAACCAAAAGCAGGTCCTTCAAGGTGCAAAGGCACCACATGACAGCGTTAAGTACCACTAATAGCCAGTAAAAAGAAAGTACTGTGTCCAAATCTCGGCAGCAACTGTGTGTTTTATTTACCCAGAGCCCTTTTCCTCCCACTTCTTACACTGAGCTTGCTCAGTGGAAAACTCTCCAGCACATTCAAGTGCAAGACACCTTCATACATTATCCATTCACACAGCTCTTTTAAACTGTGGTATTTATTCAGGTATTTATTGTTCTTACCTGATACCTTGCTAGTCACACTGAAATGAGAAGTCTGAATTTACACATCCTGTAAGTGGTCTACAATAACCTGTTAGTGTGACTGCATTTAGGCTGGGATTCTCTCTGTACACTTTCTTACTCTGTATTAAGACCAGTATTGTTACTCCACGCCTGTATGGCACCCAGTTTGTTTTTCACTGTCTGGGATCTGCAGACACTCAATAACAAACCCTTTTTTAACTTCTGAGGCTACCTAAACTGGACAAATAGTTTTGGCAATACACTGTTATTAATTTCCATTAAACACTAAATTAGGAAATTCCAAAAACACATTTGGATCCACGATACATCTAACATTAGTATTCATTTGAAGTCTTAATAAAGAATATCCTTTGCTTATGTTAAGGTTCCTTCCTTACTTTTTCCAACACCATTACATATATATATATATATTAAAAAATATGATAATAATGTAACAATTCCTTTGTTGAGTCAGAACCTTTTCATTTAGATGTAGAAGTTATCACAGCACAGTCCCACAAACAAATCAATATGTTTTTAGACAAGGGCTCTGCTGAGAGAGTTACTAACAAAATCCAAACAGA
Organism: Grallaria varia; assembly: GCA_013396735.1. Lineage (NCBI taxonomy): Eukaryota > Metazoa > Chordata > Aves > Passeriformes > Formicariidae > Grallaria > Grallaria varia. The sequence goes on from VWZG01002669.1 coordinate 259,295, forward strand.
CTTGCCCAACAACTGACCTGTTTAAGAAGAATCAGCATAGAACTCTTTCTTCACGCAAACTCACAAATATAAAGAAAATGTTTACATCTGAAGATGCAGCCAGTTGGGACAGAAAGAACCCACACTATTTTTTTCTATCACATTTTTGAACTTATTGATTTGTTGGACAGGCTTGACATTTAATCAGAGAGGAGGGAAAATACATCATTTGGCTACAGAAAATTAGTTTTTTCTAGATACACATCCATCAAAGCCTTTAGAAATTTCTATAGTGTCTTTCAAGATTGATACCAGATTATAGTCTTCAAGTCCTGTGTATCAATGTCAGTCTTCTGCAACAGCATTTGCCATGTGACTGAACAGACAGAAGACCAGCTTGGTCTCACAGCAAACCTGCAGCTTCTCAACTAAATTAGTGAAGTTCTTGAAGAAAATGGTAGAAGAGACTTATAACAGAAAAATGCATCTGCAAAAAAATAAACTTACTATAGTGATAGATGATACTTTTTTTTTTCCTTCTGTCAGCAAATCCATATTGTAGTTAACCATTATTTTCTCAAGTAATATAAGACAGTTCAAGTGATTCAGTGGCAATATTCTACTCTCATATAATAAACAGTCTTGCACTTAGAATAACAAGTAACATATTCGTTATCCTGATGGTTTGTTTTTTTCCTAGTGACATCACAATATTTATCAACTGCAATGAAGACAGTAAAGCCTTAAAAGACACACACATAGCATCACTACATCATTTAAAAAAGAAAATAAATAAAATTAAGTCAAAACAAAACAAAACCCCCTCACTTTTTCCTAGTACATAAACCAAGGAAGAGATTACATGCTCATGGTAGACCAGCTGCATACAGGATAACATGGCAGGCATTATGTACTCCATATCCAACCATGCAGTTTTGTAATTAATCTTGTGATAGTAATAACTGAGCCTTGTCAAGCTTCTCTTTTATGATCTATGGCCCTGACACCAAGCTTCAAGGAGAAATAATGATGCCTTTTTCAGAGACCATGTCATTTTATTCTGATTGTTGTTTTGGCTACTCTAAGGACAGGAAATTCAAAAGACAAGGAAAAGCAAGAAACCATCAGGAATGGATTTGCACAAAGAATAAAAGCTCCTACCTATATACATGCATATTCCTTGAAATACAGCTATGCCATACATAGAACAGAGAGATTCTTGGAAACACTGATTATGTTCATTGGAATGTGACAGCCATATTTCAAACAGTTTTAAATAAGCATACGTGGGAAGACATATCCAGTCAAATCTTCTGAGAGGGAAATCATTAGGGGAGCCTTGATTAATTTGAGTTTCTAAGCAAAAGTGAGTAGAGTATGACTTTTACAGCCCAAAAAAAACCCAAGCTTTTCCATCAAATCAACTAGGAGGCACATCCCCTCTGAAAAGGGGCTATCCAAGAAGAAGAAACATGAGGAGAAATAGGATATAAAGAGGAAAATGAGAAAAGAGAATATAATATCTAAACACCAAGCACAAACAGGCTCTCTAAACCATGTTGGACATACAGAATAAAACAACAAAATATGAGTAGTCTGTAGAGAGTCAAATTATTAACAATACCATAACCCACACCACATGGTGTCTCTTGACATTATTTTCCAACACTTCCACCCCTTTCCATAGCAGAATAACAAATTCACAGCTTGTCTACAATCATAAAATTACGACATGAATATTTCTGTATTTGTAAGAAAACGGGGCGATTTCAACCCTTAGTGTTTTTAACCTGTTTTATAAAAGCCCAAATTGAACAATTTGCGTCAGCAAAAATCTTGGGAAGGTACTTACAGATTTCAGCTGATGAAATCATCTGGTTTTCAAGAAACCAAAAATTAATTTTGTTGATGAAACTAGGTAAAAATAATCAGAAATATTCTTCTCCCTCCTACTTTGTTTCTAGGCCGTGAAAAACCTAATACTTTTAGGCACAAATAGCTGTAAACCATTATTTCCATCAACTGTCTTCTTTTAAGCCTCATAAACCAAGGACACAGTGAATTTACTTCAGTTCACTACTGTTGTAAGTATATTACATATAGTTAACCTAGAAAAGAATTCACGCATTTTTATGATCATGCTGGTTTTGGCTGAGGTAGTTAAATTTCTGCACAGTAGCTGGTTTGGGTCTGTTCAGGATTGGAAAATGGGGCTGATGTTTTTGTTACTGCTGAGCAGTACGCACACAGCGTCAAGGCCTTTTCTGCTCCCCACCCCACCCCACCCGCTGGGGGTGAACAAGGAGTTGGGAAGGGACACAGCCAGGATAGCTGACCCCAGCTGACCCAAGGGATATCCCATACCATATGACATTGTGCTCAGCTTAAAAAGCTGAGGGAAAGAACAAGGAAGGGGGAGGTTCAGAGTAATGGCATTTGTCTTCCTAAGTCACCATTACACGTGATGGAACCCTGCTGTCCTGGGGATGGCTGAGCACTTGCCCTGCCCATGGCAAGTGGTGAATGAATTCCTTGCTTTGCTTTGCTCATGCGCACAGCTTTCTCTTTCCCTATTAAACTGTCCTTATCTCAACCCATGTGTCTTCTCACTACTAACCTTCTGATTGTCTCTCAGTCCTGGTGGTGGGGGTGCCTGAGCAGTTGTGTGGAGCTAAATTGGCAGCTGGGGTTAAACCACGACAAAAATCTGTCTTGAATGACCTGCGATCCACTCCCTAGGCCACTCCTCACTCCAACAGCGCATTTACATTCCTCTGTCCATTCACTTCTGCTAATTTATGAGTTACCGTTCAACTACAAAGCCCATCACCTCATCAGGATCCATCGTCAGGCTGTGCCTGAACCGCCAGACCAACTGGGGAGCGTTTCGGCAGGATTTCAGCATTTCTGTCCTCTCCCGAGAGGCAGGAACACAACGGGCAGGTCTGATGTCTGCGGAGCCCGGGTCAGCACCCTGGCCAGCTCCGGGCGGCCGAGCAGCGCTCCCGGCTCTCGATGGCACTGCACTCACCCCGACAGAAGATCGCAGGGCTTCTTTTCCAGCCCCACAGCGCACTGCACTGCAAAGGGGCTGAACGAGGAGCTCATCCCTTTGAAAGGAAAGGAGCTCACCAGGAACCAACATAATGTAAATAAAATAAAAACGATGCCACCGTGACGTCACCACACACACTCCCTATGCATGAGTTCATCACCTCAGTTTTCTCAGTATAAAAAAAGCTGATAACAATCTACAGCCGCCACACATCATGAGGGTTCCCCAGGGATGAATTCAGTGCGTCCCCACACTCCACACTGGCTGGAACTTCAGCTGGCAGTCTGGGGACAAGGACCCAGAGTCACAAGGGATGAGAGAAGGAGCCACTCCTAGTGAAGGTCTCTCCAGTTCCAAGCTAAGGTGCAACATATAAGACCTGGGATCTATCTGCTGTGTGACTAAGTCAGTCTTCAGCATTGTCACTGGATATGTGAACTTCCAACAGGACTAAATTCATACACAACATACAAAAACACATCCAGATACAGAACTGCCATTTTCAGTCTCCTTTTTTGATTCCCCCACCCCAGTGTGCACCACTTCCTCACACTGTAGATAGATTATCAAACTTAGAACAACTCTTAAGTGGCATTTTGTTATACCTGCCTCAAGAATAAGGGAACAGACAACCAATGCAGTAAATATTCTGGCACAAATCACATTACTTCTCTAGAAAATGACTTGTCTGTCTTAGAATTTATCAGACTTCTCATCAGCTTCTTAAGCTACTATACACATATCACCATAACAGAGCCTTCCTTGTCAGCAGAAAGCTTGTTAGAAAATAAGCCTATGTATTTTGCCCACAAGAATAGACTTGGGCAATAGATTTAAAATTTAAAAAAAAGGAAACAAATGTATGTCGCCTGGAGAGGGAGAGAGGCAAAATAAAATACTTTTCAAGATACTTGAGAAAAATTTTCTGACCCTTTCAGACTCAGTTTTAAGGTTACAACTTCCACAGCTACCTAAAGGGAACTACACATTCATCTTCAGACAGTTTAGAAGTACCAACATCAACACACATTATTTAAATATAACGTATTCTCTGATACCACTTTATTACAATAAACCAAAAAATCATATGCATTTTATTCTTAAGACTTCGTCCAGATGTAACTAATTACTTGATGGATTACTTGAAATACTTGAACAGCATTCTAGAACCGGAACAAAGTTTCAGAGCAGCTTACTAATTCTGGTCTGGACTTCTTATTCTTTGCCCTGAGCTCACCATGCCTGTGGCTCCTCTGTACTTGTATAGCTGCAATACCACAACTTACAATAATCAATATGTGGGAAATTAATTTCGCATTTTTCATTTCATACAAGACCTTTTCCTTAACTTTTTATAAAAAAGAGTTAAAAAGTTAAAAAAAACTATTCCACTCTTAAAGCAATATTATCATTTACAGTCAGGTATTAGACTTACCTTATGTACGCTTTTAGGGTTTTCAAGCCATGCATAGTACATTTCCTCCACATAACTTGAATTACTCCCACTCAGGAAAGGCTGTGAGGTTCCAGATGAAAGATACCGCTGGCCATGTGAAAATGCCCTTCTGGCTATATCCTGTTTTTCCAGAAGTTTAGTGCCACGCCACTTCAGCACAGCTGCAAACAACTTCAGATGATTCATGTTCATTTATTAGACAGATGATCCAAGTCTATTAATAAGACAAAAACAAACTTAATCAGAAAAAGAGACAATGAATTGCAGACACAATTCGGCCTCACAGTGAAAACTGATGTTTATGGCTACAGCACTCCTCAGCAAAGCTCAGGCCTAGGCACGTCTCTTCAGAGCTGGACTTAGAGCAGTGGAATAGCTGCTGATGGCCATCCCCACAATGGCCAGCTCATCCCACAGCTCCTGTAACTCATAACATCCCCTGCCTTGGTCCCTGAAGCCATCACCATTTGTACCACCTGCCCTGAGCCGCGGTTCTCTGGGAACAAACGAGTTTGCTAATCACTGACATCTCCAGAGCTCTTGGCAACCCTGACTGCTGTCCCACTATTTGGAAAGCTGTGGCCTTTTACCAAGTCAAGCCGGGGTGGGCTCAACCAACAATGTCAAACACGGGCACCATGGTTACAAAAAGCACTACCTCCAATTTATGCCATGAGTAACGGAGCTGACAAAATAATTAGAAGCATTAATTAAGTGTTCATATTGACATTAGCCCTCAGTCAAACAGTGTTGCAGTAGGAAAAGGTTCAGATTAATTTTCTTTCCTAGCAATGTTTATCTTGTCCTTCCAATGAACTCTTCTGAGCTCTGTAACAACAAGAGCAGATACACTGCAATTTTGAACAAAAAGGGAAAAACAGTAAGGGTTGAATCGTGGGAATGCTGAACACTATCAGCTCCAGTGTTAGCAAAGAAAATCAGAGCTTACCTTCAAAATAACACTAACAAATGCAGCTTACAGGAGTCCCAAAATAGTATAATCTTAATGCTGAAGTTGCTACAACTGCCAAGGAATAGCAATAATGTGAAAAGAAATTAATAGTTTCATTTTCACTTTAGAAGTATTTGGAATATGCAAAGAATATAAAGGATAGGGTTAATTAAGAGCAAATTTCAGACTGAACTTCAAGGTGTCTCTCATTTGTTTTGCGGTCCACCTAGAGAGTAATTTATTTGGTCACAAGGTAAAATACAATGTATTTTGTTGTTTGGTCTGATTAGTTGAACAGTTGCTTAAAAGAAACAAAAGTACCAAGTTGCCAAGTGAACTTCAAAGTGTTTTAAGACAACACTATCATTTTGAGTCATAGAACGAACTTTAATGTTACCTACAACATGCTAAGATTGCTTTATCTCTAATTCCAAAAGTAATAGATGCCTTGAAAATGCTGTAACATTTTCTGTCTATAAATCCCATTTAATTATTTTCTCACTGTTTTTCCTCTCAGCTCCTCACTTCAAAAAAACAAAATACAGAGTTATAAACTCCTAAATTTCTGAGGGATGAGAAGAGCTTTATTTTTCATCCTTCAATGAATTAGTGTACAGTCCTCCTTTAAACCTATGAGCCCCTCAAAATCACAGACTCTTCTTTCTCCATTTGGCATTTGCAGAACCCTGCATCAGCATTATTTCCTGCGTTCACTTGCCATTTCCCAGATTCAAAGTTTATTACAATACCAATTTCCTCCTGTGTCAACACCCTGTCTCTGATCAGGGCTCCGAGGCAACTATAGGAACATAAACACCATTAACACCATTCTGAAAGCAGATTAAGTCCTGCAAAAGTTCAGAGTGACTTCAAGAGCACTGGCAGAGCTAATACACTGACTGCATACATAATTCTCTTTCAGATATAACACTATGTATGCATGATGTCATTTTGCAAAAATCGGTAAGATTTCAACATGTTATAACAGTAAGAACAGAGGTCACCATGGCACTTACAGCTTTATGCCTGTGCCCATTCTAAAAGAAATTATTATTCCACCTATCTTATTGCATGCAAATCTCACCCTCTACCACCAAACTTGTGCACAGATACCTTGGGGGTGGACACCCGTTCCTAAAGGGTTACCTACCCTCATTCAAAGTGCTTTGCAAAGACCTGGGACAGAAGAGAATGAGATGAACGATTTTCTCAGTTTGAGAAGAATGTGCAGCTCTTTCTTCTAGCACTTAGTAAAGAACACATAGCAGAATAACAACAACTTGTCAGGGAGATTTGAAAATGGATGCAAACAACACAATATATAACAAAACCAAAGAGCTTGTAAGTGGTACCAGTCACTTCCCTCCAGATCAATTTAAATTTCAAAATGGGGTCAGAACCATCCTTCAAACTGTAGCTTACTGAATATGCAATCTGTAAGAGCTATGGTCACTCCTGTGAAGATACAAAAGACCACTTGTGAAGAAAACTGTTACCACAGACATTATTTCTATCTCATGAAAAAGGAATGCATCCATTTTTACGCATGTATGAAACCAAAATGGGCAAAGTCACCAATCACTCAATTCCAGTCAGATTTCAGCTACAGATTAATATGACTCAAAAAATCTGATTTCTTCCTAGTTCTTCCTTTTGCACACACTGCTCTTCAGCACAGATGTCAGCTGTCAGCAGCTAAACAAACCAGAGACCACCAGCGTGATCATAGACCATTCCAGCCCACTCAGCCTTGAGGCTGTCAGTCAAAAATCGGCACACAGGACAGCAGGCAGAAGTCAGAAATAGTCAGACCTGTTCCACTCCACTATGTTTCCTAAACCAACCCTGAAATGAAATCAGTGATTGGCAAGGAATCAAGCTGAGCTAAGAGCAACCTAAAGGATGGTATTAATTAAATCTCTACCGGAGGTCAAAAAGAAGAAAGAAGCAATGAACCAAAAGAACAACCTGATATTTAATGCACCAAAGCACCCTCAAAATGGTGGAAGTAAATGAAAGCCCCAAGCAGCTGAAAATTTCTGCAGCTGTTTTGTCTCAAGCGGCAAGTTAGCTTTCACCTTGGCACTCCCAGCTCTAGAAGTGACCCAATGTCATGGGCAGTCTTGTGAATTATTCTGCCTATGTTTCTACAGGGTAGCAGAAGTACGCAGAAAACAGCAAGACAGTTCTGATAATGAAGTCTTTATAAAGCTTTTTTCAAAAATGCTTTAAATGTAAACACATTACATATATGAATCATTATCCTCCTGCTATTGCCAGTGCCCTTACTGAGTTTCTTAACACACATGAAGCCCTGCTGCCAATGTTAACAAATGTTCTTTATGCACTGCAGAAGTGATTGTTAATAAGCCTGGTTCATATTTCACAAAAACATTCCTTCATTCACTATCATTTTCTCCTATATTCCACATACAGCTCCCTCCTGAAGCTTTTTAAGATTAAGTAATTCTAATAAAATGAGACTGACAATGAAAAAAAATGGATGAAAATAATACAGTTTCTCCAAAAGACTCACAGATAATTTAAACTAGAGATGCATGAAACATCCTTATTAATAAGGCTACTTCGGGGACAAATACCTCCACATGCTAAATCTTTCTTTTCCCCCCCAGCACAGCCATGACATATGGTACAGAGAACCATAATTCTCCACCCAGAAGGTTGGCCTGGGGGAAATTTTCAAGACCAAATCAGCCACACGACACACACTTTAAGTCTTGGCCAACAGAGGCATCTCAGTGCAAGGAAACTAACAGATTTATCACTGTCCCCTCGAAAAAAACGCCTCCAATGGGTACCAAAGGGATAACATCAGGGTACCGAGGGGGTAACATCACCAGGGTACCAAAGGGATAACACCACCGCTGTGCCAAAGGGGATGACCCCTCCATAGACTCCAGGCCACTAATGCGCTCCAAAAGAGCCGGGGCAGTATCTGGAAGGGGTCGGGTCTGCCCTCCTGCCCCTCCCCGCACCGCAAGGACACGTCCTTGCACGGTGTCCCGGTCCCCGCAGCCGCCACCGGGGCCCGGAGCCCGCGGGAGTGCGGGAGCTGCCGGTGCGGCGGGACCGAGGGGCCAGGAGGGGCCCCGCGCCCCGGGGCCCGGCCTGCGGCGNAGCGCTCACAGGCACGGCCGCGCGCGGGAGACGGCCACGCCCCCGGCACACCCGCGATTGGCCACGCCCTCGGACACACCTGTCAGTCACCACAGCCCCCAGACACACACCTGTGACTGGACACGCTCCCTGAACACACCTGTGCCTGTAAAGTGTCCCAGTGTCACACAGGAGTTATCTCTAGAATTTGCCCATCATGGCTGGGCTTCGCGAACGAAGATTTGGGAAGGGCTCTACCCACGCTTGCTGCAAGCGCGCTGATGGCTAAAGAGGCCGATGCGAGATAGGCAAGTCCGGTTGCAAAAGGCACAGCAGAAAGTCTCCATAGGCGGTGTTGGTGAGGCACGGTTCTTTCTGCGTTGTCTTTTCTCCTCCAGACTGATTCTGCGTGCATTCTCAAAGGAATCAGCAGCGTTATGGATGGTGTGTCTCCACGCCTCCCGACTGGAGGCCAGAGTGGACCATTGATGGTTGTCAATATGGCCAAGGCTGAGGTATTGCTTCAGGCAGTCCTTGTATCTCCTCTTCAGGGCTCCTCTCTTGCGGCAGCCAGTGGCAAGTTCACCATAGAGCACGATCTTAGGGAGGCGGTGATCCTCCATCCTGGAGACGTGCCCTGCCCAGCACAGCTGCGTTCTCAGCAGCATGGCCTCAATACTGGTGACTGCTGCCTGTTCAAGGACAGACACATTGGTCACGTAATCAGACCAGTGGATGCTTAGGATAGTGCGGAGGCAGCGCTGATGGAAATGTTCGAGGAGACGCAGGTGGCAGCGGTAGGTGACCCACGATTCAGACCCATATAAAAGAATAGACAGTACATCGGCTCTGCAGACACTGATTTTTGTGCTTTTCTTCAGGTGTTTATTGCACCAGACTCTTTTATGGAGTTTTCTGAACTGAGTTCTTGTCCCAGGTTTTGTAGTCAAACATGAAATGCAAGGCAATGCAATTTTGAGTATTCCTTTTCTGGCAGATTCTTATTTGCACCTCTCAAGTTTTCCTTTCTCCTGGATGCCTTCAAATTACAAACGTCTATCCATTTTCTCTCATAATTCAGACATTACACATTTGTTGTTTACCTTTTCCCTATCAACTTAGACATTGCATACAACCAAGGTCAATTGTCTATAGACTCTAAAACTGGCATTTTAGGTAAATACTGACACCATGACAAATTCCAATGTTTGGTAACTTCCTGGGTAAATGATAAGACACAATTAATCAGAACACTGGGCACACCTTTAAAGGAAGGAAAAGAGAAAGAGCTATAATTTGTTTTGTGCTAAGGATGTACTGCAAAAATGAGTTTATCAGTCAGGTAGGGCAGAAATGGAAAGTAAAAACCTCAGGAAGGAACACAACAGGCTTTGCCTGAGGTTTTGTTGCCTAATGGTCACACAGATTTTCATGAGGTTTACTGGTTGTTACAGTTGTTGATTAGAGTAAAATTAATTCTTTCAAGATAAAGAAAAAAAATCTTAAACCTCATATAAATACATCCAAAACCTTATTATCACCTCAGCAGTTTTCCTAGCAGCTGTCCTTTTTCAAGGGACTGATAAACATTGCAAAGCAAAGGCGTGAATGATGTTGTGTTACCTTTTTTGTGATACAGTATTTAGTGCAGGGAACAGATCATAAGAGATTTGGCAGAAAGGGGAGGGATGCTCAGTGCTGGCAGAGCAGGCAGTCCATCACCACTGCACAGAGGAGGCTTGTGCCAAACTGGTACCTGCAGCTGGCCAGGTGCTGCCTGAGCCTCCTGGCAAGTGGTGAAACATTATTAGATGCTGCAATTACTAATTGAGTTTTAATCGTATTATGAGCAGACAGAAGCCACTCTTTAGAACAATCATGTTACGCTGACTGAACATAAATTCAATTAAAAATTATAGTGAGGACAAGCAGACCTTCCCTCCACTTCAGAGGGAAACCCACATGTCAGATCTGACTGCAAATACCATTGCAGTGAACAGAGTAAATATGCTTGGGTACACACTAAAATATTACAGTCTATTTCAAGTGCTCAAGTTTTTCCCTGAAGCCTTTATTCCAATTCCACATTTGTGTTTTTTTTTTTTTATTTTATTTTCCTTCTTTTTTTTTTTTTTTTTTTCTTTTTTTTTTTTTTTTTTTTTCTTTTTAAATTCTTGACCCAGTGAGAATTTGTATGCTTGAAACAGCAAGACGCTGGTTTATTATGCTTTGGAGCAGCTCCAAAATTCTCCAACATTTATTGTGGCTGGGTGGAATGAAAACTTAGAAAAACTGCAATCTGCAGCAGACACAGAGCCCAGTGTGCCAGCCTGCCTCACATCATTCTCGTGCCAGCTCCAGACTGAGGAATTGTTATGCATTAGAGAATTCTTGCACTGGATAAAATGTACAGCACAGGACAGTCACAACAGCACCCCTGTGCTGTCAGATGTGAAACTGTCTGCTGTGCTGAAAGACACAGTGCCTCCCTGTATACTTATCCTTATTTTCTGTAGCAGGTTTGTGCCATTCTAACATGTTTGCTTACTTACCTCTGCCTCCTTTATGTCTTAATTCAGGCATAAGTTAACAAAACTAGAACCAACCTATTTAAACAACACAGAGCATGTTTTTTAAAAAAAAACTAGAACCAAGCTGGTGTTGGAAACTCACTGTGTTGCCCAGTGAGGGCACAGTGTGACCCACTGTTTGTTCCAGGGTGTGGTATTGCATGCCCCTCTAATGCCTTACCCTGCTTTCGCTTGGTTTTGGTACGTGGATTTTTCTTGCTGGATTAGCAGCCTCTTGCAGTCAGCATTGCCACTCCTGCAGTTAATTGCTCCACACAACACTCCCTCCAACACAGCACGACTTCTCAGTGGGCTTGTTTCTTCAAAGGGTAATCTCATAGGAGGTGGTCTGGGTACAGGATTACTCATAGAAGGACAATCTCATTAATAGCTTCCCCCCCGAGATAGATACATTTATGTATTTTTGGCAACTCTTCATTGTTGTTGATAATGTAATTCCAGTAGAGACAATGTTTACCAGAAGTTCTCTCAAGCCAAGCCAGGAACTCTGTTTGGTTATATTTTCCAACGTGTTTATTACACAAGCAGACTACAAACTAACAGAGGTTCAAATACAAAGCACCATCTTTTCTTAGAACAAGGCAGAAACCTTGGCTTTGTGCACCGTAAGCCTCAGTAATATCCCTGACTTCCCTGAATAAACATCCCATGGCAAAGGAGATGTGCTGCTGGATGTCTGAGGGACAGAAAAATCAGTCCCAGCATCACACTGGTTCTTGCATCGGGCAAGTAAAATGTGAGGCAGCAAGGAAAGCCAACGGCACGCTGGGCAGTGCCAACTGGAGCACAGGCAGGAGCGGGAGGGAAGCAATTCCTGCCCCTTCCTCAGCTGTAGGGATAACCTGGGGAGGGGAGGGGGTTTGACAGTGAGACAGAGCCAGGAAAATCAGGCTCTTCACAGTGCTGCATGGCAGGAGGATGAGAGATGTTGAAACACAAATGGCTTAATGTACACACAAAGAAAACATTTTTCACTCAGAGGATAAACAAACACTGCAACAGGGACCCAGAAACATGGTGAGTCTTCCATCCCTGGAGGCTTCCATCCCCAGCTGAACCAAGCCCTGATCAGCCCGGTGTAACTCCAGTGCTGACCCTGCTTTGAGCAGGAGTTGCCCTGGATGACCCCCAAGGTCTGTTCAGACCTGATTGAAGCATTTGTACCAATTTCACAACAGAAATCCTGTCCAACCTAACAGTAAGGATGCAATCATTATTTGGTCAACAGACAAATTCATGTCGATAGTTTTATATAGATAGCAGCTATCTTGGTTTTAAGTATTCTCTGCTCTAAAATTTCAGGCTGTATTGCTCCAGAGAAAACAGCTTACAAGTACAGAGTGTTTAATTGGAATACCTGTATCACTGAAGACTATTCCTTGATTGATTCTGGCCAACAGGTTATCTTCAAGTGACTTTATTCTCCCAACATATTCCTGGGTAGAATCAAACTGCAGGAGTCCATTTGTCTGGCCACAGTTCTGTTAGAGACAAACAAGCTAGACAATAGAGCTGATTGAAAACCAGGAAAACACAACTTTTACTTGGTGGTTTCACAACTCTTTCCTAATAAATTAGCCCATTACAACTACAAGAACAAAAGCAACTGTTGTTCTAGTTATTTCTTTGATATCTCATTTTATTACTATTAAATTCTCAGAGTAAACAAATAACTACAGCATATACAAAGCAGCAAGTGAGTCAGTAAGAGATTTAGTTTAGAGAGGAACTCTAGAATACAACATTTATTATAGCTGCCAAATAATGAATTCATGTGGAAATTAGCAAGAGTGCTAAACTTAATTTGTCCCAGTATTTTAATGGGAAGTTAGTGCATTGGCAGGCAAAACAGCAAGAATTCTTCTCACTTACTGTGGAAACAGATCACCACTGGCACTGCAAAAAACCTGCCAGCATTTGGCATGATGACAATGAGAAAGGCACTGCCAACTGCTCTTTCCTTAACCAAGACAGAATAGAAAATATTATTTTTTCTGTTTTACCAGTGGATTAGGAGAAAACTGCTAGAAAATGGTTTTCAATATTTCCAGGTGTTTCATAATAGAATCCTAACAAAAATAGAAAAAGATAAATTATTTTTGGTACCTTTCCTTTGGCTACACCTAAAACACACTACATTTTTTAAAATTGTTCCTTTAGGTGAAAATAAAATATCAAGATACTCTGACTTATCATACTCAACTGGAAAATTATCCTCATCTCTTTAGAACTATACCACTGTGTTTTCTTCAGGACGATCTATTTTGATTTTTAATGCTATTTATCTGGATGAAGGAATGTGTAATTATCTTCCTACATCTCTCATTTGGAAGAAAATAAATAAGGCAAGACAGTTCTCCATCAGCTAAAATTTCTGGGGTGTCTGAGATTTGCAGCTCTCACTGGGAGCAGGATTTGCTAATGAAGCTTTTGAAGCCACAGTGGCAGTGTCTGATTGTAATTGCTGAAAGGTGACTCTTGAAGAGCTTTATTTGCACTAATCAACACCATGTTGAGCCTCAAAGCTAGAGTTCCCTTAGATGCACTGTCCCTACTGAGTTATTCTGCAATAACTAAACAGGATTTTCAGTTTACTTCTGTTTTTCAGAAGCAGAAACATAACTGTTTTTCCATGGGGTCCTTTAGAGCTCTTCTCCAAACCTGTTGTACAATTAAAACTTCCTAATTTCTTTCCAACACTTTCCTCTTGCCACCCCCAAACCCTTTCTCCTCTGGTGCCTGAGCCAAAGGGACCTTCAGCAAAAGTATTATTGTAAAATATCCAAGGAGTCAGGGGTGGGCTGCAAATATCAAATCTATTACATGCAGTCACAATCATTTCTTGTTTTCCTGATGGTGGCCATTTGGGAACGTTACATTCACAGTGATGGACTCAGCTGGACAGTATTAGAGAGTGGTTCTGCTCCACAGCTGAAAAAGCTCTGTGCTTCCTTTACTTCTTGTTGCCAGTAAACTGTACAATTTTCCTCCAGTAAAGAAGAAATCTGAGCTGAGTAGACACCTGAACATCTCAGTTACCAAGGCGAGCTTACCCTGTATGCTTCATGTGGACACTTGATCCATTAGCAGCCACCGTATCACCAAATAGATTTTCAGAAAAACAATGTTGGTGTTAGAGGAGAAATGCAACAACTCACCTCGAACTTGCCCCCAGTGTGTCATTTTGTGCTTGTTTTATCAACTCGGAATAAATTGTTTTAACTTTGCTCTGAATTTCTTTCAGACTAACTTGCTGTGCAGTCCATGCTGTCACACTCCACAGACCCTCACCCATGGATGCTGAGCTCACTGAACTGCACTAATGCTTGTGAACACGAGGCAGCTGTGGAGCTCAGGACACAGCTCCCTGACGGTGTCCAGCTCTCCAGTCTCTGCAGGCCACTTACCAGGGAACGTCTGGCTGGTGCTTGGGAAAAGTCTCCTTACAGCTCCACTTGAAGGCATTTTGAGCTGCATGAAATCCTTGCCTGATTAATCATAATATCACCTTCAGTGCACAGAACACTACATGAAGAAGAACATCATTAAGTGAAAGGCAAGGCCCACAGTAAGATGAGTTTTGGTTGTAATGATGGTACGTTTGGAGTTTTAGTGCTATTGCCGTGGCAGCCTCAGGCAATTACAGATGTTGCCTTAACGAACAGACCTTTCCTGCACAGACCCATTCCCCTGGATGTGCACAGCGCCTGTAGGAGGCTGTCACAGAGGCCAATTATAGAAATATATTGAAAAGTCTGTGAAGGTGTTTGGTAAGTGAGGAATAAATCCTACCTGTCATTTCTTACGCAATCCAGCCAGCAAATCATGATCCTCACTCATTACCACCATGGACCTTGTGGCAAGGGAAGGCTCCAGTTCCAAAGAGCAAGGATTGCACATCACTCAACCACTTCAGCAAACAAAGAGGCTTTTGCAAGGAATTAACACCTTCTCAAGCGTGGGGCAAAAGACACAAAGGTCTCTCTCGCCCACCAGACCTGGGTTTGTGGCACTGTAAGGAAAAGGTGCTGCCTGTGCCTGCTGGACATGGACTGAGCAGGGACACTCACGAATACGTCGCCTCCTCCTGGCTCTTTCTTCCCCTCAGCCCACTTCAGAGAGTTTCCCCCACCTGGGGATGTTCCAAATACTCATTTTTTGAAAGGCTTTAAGATACAAACTACCAAATACAACATTCTGATACCTGGGCCGCTAGCTGCTCCTCGTGTTATGTCTCAGCCCCAGAGAAACATTAAGGCTGCAGAGAATACCTGCCATTACTCGTTGTTTCAATATGCTGGTCATTGTGATCCATACCTTGCTGTGGATGCCATCCCATAGGACACTGGCCACATACTGCTAGAGATTGGAATCTGAAGTCCTAGCTCTGTCAGATCACGGCCACATGAATTTTATGGGGAAAAAAAAAAAGCCTTCCCCTGCTCATTTAAGTATATAAAGACCTTATTTTGGTCATACATTAGACATTTTTCATGGGTACAGTTTCACACTGGACTGTAGCAAAAACCAATCTCAACGTAATTTATTAACATTTTGAGGCTCTCTGAAGGTCACATGTAATCGAATCTGAGGCAAAAAGAGGGGGATGCTTGTTTACAGCAAGCAGAAATTTTATTAGCCTTGCAACCCTTCAAACAACTGGGGCCAAAAGCTTTCCTAGCAGGCAAAGCAGGTTCCTGCTCTTAGCCAGGGCAACAAAACCCTTCCAAAACTGACATGCAGAAGGTGCAGGTTCATCTGATTGTTTCCAGCTGTCATGCCAACAACTGCAAAATAATTTTAAGACTTCAAAAACATCAAAACAAAACCAACAAACAAACAAACAAACAAGTCAGTCAAAAGATTTAGAGCCACAGGTGCTGAAGTCCTATAACTTTAGGAGGTACTTAGTTATCATTAGAAATATCTAGTCCTCATGATTGCTCACAATCAAATGGTTCAGCTTCAGAAAAAAAAAAAAAAAGCTCCAAATCTGTTGCATTTTAAATTCAATCTGCTGGATTTGGCTGCTAGTTGTTGTGTAAGTGTAATTGGCAGAATGAGGGGGGGTGCCCTCAGTCAATCAGTAGGTCTTTTTTTTTCATCTGAATGCTCAGGAAATTGTCATCACCACAGTAAAGTCTAAATGCCACTTAGATGAGATTTACAATGTGGATGTATTAGAAGCCTCCCTTTCTCAAAGTTGCAGTATGTTCAATCCTTGCCCAGACGACACTGATTTTAATTTTTTTTTTTTTACCTTTCTCCTCAAAATGCATAAGTTTTGATTTTCCACTGAATGTAAAATCAAACATGCCTTCACTCCTGACCCACATTTGCCGCAGGTCATGTAATTATGAATGAAAATGCCACTTTGTTTATATGAGTTCCATTCATGACAGAGATTAAGTTCTGAAATTTGTACTCCTGGCATCTTATTAATACTACTCTGCTGTAAAATTCCTCAGGCAACAAGCAAAATAATGACTTAAAACTGCAATAAGATAATTACCTTACAGTGCAGGCATTTTGAAGATAGAGTTAGCTCTGGATTTGAAAATACAATTTTTAGGACCATATCCTTTATACAAAAGGGCATGAAACACTTACAATTACCTTAATTTATTTTCATGACATTTTGGTTTAGATCCAATCAATTCCTAGTACATTAAGGAAAATTTTGTCATTATTCATTAACAGGATTTAGCTATTCACAGCAATTTTCTAAACCTTTAATTCTGAAAAGGTAAGTCTTCAAATCTTAGCAAAATTAACTTCATGCCGTGATGAAACCCTTTGATCTATACCACATCTTTATTGCATCTGGTGTCCCAAGATGCTTTGATGAAAGATGAGCAAATTCAGCCCTTCCCATGAACTTCCACCTGAAAGCTGGTGTACATGTGCAGAGGAGCCAAGTCCCTCACTGACAACACAAGACTACATCAGCATCCAGTCAGGACAGTCTTTCACAAATGAAAAACACCAATCAAATAGGCACCCAAGGAAACTGGTAGAGGTTTCTTCTCGGACACCAACACATGGAGATGGCAACCCAACAATGGAACACAGAAATCAGTTGCCTCCCTAAAGTGTTTTCTGCCCTCTTTGTAAAGACCTGCAAACTTGGACATGAAAGGCTAATCAGGAGCATACCCCCGTGCCACCCTTATAGCTGGTCTGGATGATGACTTCTGAGAGAATGAAAGCATAACATTTAGAGAGCAGATTCCTGTAATAAATGTGAAAACATTCAAGTTTACCCCTAATTCTGTCTTTGCTTTCCTGGTTTGTTCTGGTTTTTTAACAGGTACTATCAGCAATTTCTGCGAATTAAATGTTCTCTAACAATTGAAGTAATTTTCTGTCTCCACCAGGTGACTGTGGAAGGGTGAAAGCACTGT
Organism: Grallaria varia; assembly: GCA_013396735.1. Classification (NCBI taxonomy): domain Eukaryota; kingdom Metazoa; phylum Chordata; class Aves; order Passeriformes; family Formicariidae; genus Grallaria; species Grallaria varia. The sequence continues at coordinate 276,849 of VWZG01002669.1, forward strand.
CTTTGAGCAAGAAGACTGTAGTTTCCCCCTGTAGTCTCCCAGCACACTCCTCCACCTTGAAAAGATGCCAGATGCTCAAGAGGCATTACAGAGCACATCCAGGCAAGGATTCACAGAGGTTTGATTCCTCACACACTCCAGACGTTGTTCCTAATGTAAATTACAGTTTACACAAAAGCTTGCAAACATTGTACTCCCAGTAAAAAACAACCTTAATGCCTGTAACCTCTAGCTAAGATTAAAAAAATGATGTTAAAACAAACGCTTTTGTCATTTGTCATTACTACCTTCCTACAAAAATAGCCTGGGAATGGAGTTTCAATATTTGCACGGGGTGTGATTAGATGCTAACACATATACATATGCCTTGCATCCAAACTGGCAGTGTCATGTGTGGCACTACCTCCTTGTTTCTTGTTAACTCTTTAACTCAGACTTTAACAAACCTGCCTCACTGGTCTTTTGCTCCCTTCCTGTTTAGCAAATGTAGTTTTTACCTGTGCAGAATCTCACTTTGACAACATTAAAAAAGAAGCAGCTAGAGTAGGTATAAGAATTTCCATCTTTTGCAGAAAGCAAACAAAAAAAAAGGTGTTAACTGAACTGGGCCTACCAAGTGAAAACAACAGAGCAGGGGGACAAAGCATCTGTGAAAAGTTCTGTACAGAGTAAATAGGTTCTTACCTGTGTTATTACATGAATTCTCCTAGGGGAGATTTATCTAAACCAATGATTACCACTTGGGCAGTAGGAGGAGTCGAGGTTTTTCAGTAATCTTTACCCAATCAGGCACGCTCTTACCATTTCACACCCAATGAAGAAATCCCCTCTGGAAATTTGAACATCAAAGCAGTCCTCTTAGATATTCAACAACAGAAAAAAAGGGCAAAAAAATCTTACATTTTTAGTATCAGCAGTTCAATTTACCGTTAATAAATAAATAAAAAACACAGGAAAAAACCAGCACAAAAACTTGTCTTTTTTCTTCTTGTTGTTCAGCAGATCAGTTGTGCAAAGGATGTTCAGTGCAATCCATCTGATACAGAGGACTGAGGTATTTGAATTGTGGACACCAGCCAGCCAGCCAGCACAGCCACGCTGTAAAGACAGTGCAATCTCTCTGTATTGTGCCCAGGTGCTCCTGCCTCCTGCTTTGCAGATTGACAGCTGATTAACTACATTATTAATGATCCACACTCCTAAATAGTTCATGGCAGCTTCTTTAAGCTTCTGCAATGCATGTACAGGCACCGCACAGCACACACACACACACCCCCACCCCCAAACACCCTGTGCAACCCAGCACTGTCAAGAGGACTGGGAACACACCAGCGCTTCCTTTCACTGCAGACCAAGTGCCACTTACCAGAACCGTGCAATGAGCCTAGGCTGACAGCCCAGCTAAGCAGAAATTGATGGCATTGCTGTAATGGAGTTATCAGTGACAGATACCTCCTATGCAGCTTCCAGGTCACACTCACTTAAGCAATGATAAATGAGCATGAAACACTGTTAGCACAAAACAAGATCATAAATACTCAATTCTGGGCTAAAAAAACCTAACAACTCCAGACAGCTGTAGCACCTCACAGTTTCTCTGATTTTATGGATGTTCTCACTCCTGTCACAAATGTACCACAAAAAAACCAGCTTTATGAAGATATTAAAAAAATTAAAAAAAAAAAAAATTAAAAAACAAATAAGAGAAAGAAAAATTCCCAGTCATCCACCCAGACCAAACATTGCATCACCCTACACTGACTAATACACAATTACCTCAGTGACCCTGACAGGGTTTGTAACAGCTTTAGGTCTGACATCCATCTGTCCCTCCTGCTGTCGTAGAATGCTGCTCAGGCTGAGAGGATGCAGAGTGTTGGGGTGTAAACGCCAAAAGTGTGAAATTCAGTTGTCTGGGACTCCTCTCTTCAAACTGACATAGGTGGGAAAACAATGGAGAAAAACAGGAAAGGTCCATGGTGAAGCAGACCTTGTAAATTGTGCTTTATTCCCAGGGATATATTCCCAGGCTCCAGTTGCTTTTAAGAACTAATAAAATGTATTCCTGTGGGTGTTTGCTGCTTACAGTGAGATCAGTGACAGTCTGGGACAGCAGAGACTGGCAGCTGCTTCCTCATTGCAGCAGCAGAGTGTGAGCACTTTCTGCCTCCTCCTGCCTGGGGTTTACAAGGTACAAGATGAAGGGCTTCAACCCTGCTCTCTACCCAGTCCTCAGGCAACCAGAAGCCCACCATCCCTAGCTCATCGCACACTCGGCCAGACACTGCTTGGGGAGAAGGGATGAAACACAGATGAAACCTTACTCACACCCTCCCAATTTACAACAGCTAATTCCTTTTAACAGTGCTGCACAGATGGAAGCAGCCACCACGATACCGTACAGTAAGACTAAATTTCAAATTTCTTATCTATGTGTTATGTGTCAATTTACTGCTAAAATTAACTGTAGTACTGTGCTATGTGCGTTCAGGTGTGCTGGAATTTCCCTGTCTTGGAAAGCGTATTACCAGACAAATCTCACAACATTGCTTCAGTCAGAATTTTTTAATTTTATTCCTACAAAATTATGTAAACATTAGCATACAGATCCAGAAAAATCAATATAATATAATGGTGCATAAACTGTAAGTTTAGAAGAATGTCAGGAACACTTCAACAGTTTATAAATTAATATATACAGTATTGGGTACTCCACATCAGATAAGAAAACTTCAAAACTGAGTAATTCAGGTGCAAGAGCTGTAAAACAACAGAATTGCTCCGACACCAAACTTGACTACAGGGCAACATTGCAATCGACAGGACTGCCTGTTGTAGTTCCATAATAAGCATTCCATTTAGCTGCTAAAAAGTATAAAACAAAAGTTTTGGTAGGAAGTTTATCTTTATTGGAAATCATATAGCAAACATCCCTAAAGTAATTAGAAACCCCAAACCCAGAATACTCCATAAATAGGTTTCTGGAAGAGTGAAACTGAAGCTTTCCTGGCTGCACAAGGAGATCATCAGCATCTCCATTCCATGAGACTTCCAACAGAGCACCAGAGGCCTTACTAGAAAGAAAATGTTTTGGGTTGTTTGTAAACAGAGAGTGGAGGGAGGAGGGAAAAAGAAAGATGCAGAGCACATTTTGGGCTGACACGCAGTATTCTGGGCAGTTCAGCTTTTACTGAATTAGAATGTCATGGGAATGTAACACCATTGTTAACTTGCTAATTCTGGAATATTTTATTTTTAAAAAAAACCCCAAACAAACCCAAACAAACCAAGAAAAATATAATCTTCAGCCTGCCTGTGATTAAAGCCATATTCAAAGCATTCTTACAACACTGCCCTTACAAGATCAGGAACACATCATGGAATGCAGGCTGTGCCACTCTTACTCAGACAACACATTAAATGAGTTATTTTCCTCTCCTCCTGTCCATACAAGCACAGTTCATAAGGGAAAAAAGTACGGTAAACATATCCTAATGAATGATCTAAAACAAAGGGCATTTTCCCCCATGTTAGAAAATTCTCAGTATCACTGAAACTACAGACTGCATAAAAAGACTGGGATTATCATGGAAGCACTTGACACTGCAAGAACTCTTTTAACTGAATTCCTCTAATATGATCATAAGAGAATCCTCCCAAAGTTAAATGTTTCTGTTTCTAGAGCTGAAGTAGAATTTCATCCCATCATATTTTGGTACATTTTTCATATCTGACCAATCACTTCTCACAATGAAAACTACTATTCAACTAGTACAGATGTATTTAGCAACAACAAAGGGGAGGTCATATCTAGCCATCTAAAGCTTTCTGCTATAATTTTTCCAGTTGTTTACGAACATTCTGTTCACCTCTTCTGTAGGAAATCCTGAGTAGTACAGTGAAGAAGGTTTGGCAGATAGCACCAGTCTTCCATCACTTGTCATAATTAACAGGGTACATTTATCATCAGCAATGCATCTAAAAGCACTATAATAGTTTAACCTAAATGCCCAAAGAAGAGCTAGTAAACTAATATAACACCATTATTCCTATTACCAGAATCTGAACCAACACAGAAACATCAGGAGGAGGAGAAAAGATTTCTGCTAAATCTGAGGACTTACACTGCAAACACAGAAAAAACCTGACATTCTAGCCCAAACGTTTTCCTTATAGTGGATAGGGGTGGAGAAAACTACAGCTGGTGGGAAGAACAGGAGAAAACACCTGTTTTCCATCACCTCCCAGCCAACACACTTCCAAGCCGCCCACATAGGATTAATGCCTAGGTACAACACTCTGAAGGCGTTTATAAACAACCCAAACTCTTCCCTATTGCTTGCCCCAGAGCACCTCAGTAAGTGCTTTATTGTGAGCCAGAATGCCAGCAGCTTCCAGCATTTCATTACCATGGTGTGTTTGAGGTTTGGAGAAGTTTTACCTGACCTTAGCCAAAAGGATTCATCAGTATTAGAGGCTTAGGTCACTAGGTTTCCTGCTGCGGTATTTACTTGTATTGCTGACTTGTAATAACAACTATGACAGACCTGAAAATCTAACACAGAAGAGGTTAAATTTAGGAATTTGGGCTTAAGCTGGGCTTAAACTACTAATAGACAAGTGTCACTGGATTTGCGTTGTACATAGACCTGAAAAAGTTTTATCACAGACGTGTCTGCAGTTTTGTGTAAACTATTAATGTACTACAGCAACACTAATTTGGTATTCACAGAAACAGCACAGTTTTTACACATCTGTTGCTGACTCTTAAACTGTTATTATTCCCATGTCTAAAATGACACAAGTGCAAACTCCTAACAAGACCTCATGTCCTTATCTGTAGCCTGCAGACTTTCCTCCCGCTGATATGTGATTTGTTTCCTCGCTCACGTTATCCCATGGGGATCCTATACTCACATATACGCATACTTCGATAAAGAGAACTGATATGACAATATAAACACAACTAGCAGACCTTAATTCAAATATCAACAGCAGCACTGAACCTTGAGAAACTTCAGATAGACTAACCTGTCTAAGACCTTGTTCAGCGTGGTAACAGATAGCACCAACAAAATGGTTTTGAAGAGTTTCATGTGAAAATGTTTCCCTCCACTTTGGTCACATTTCTCATTTTCCCCCTCTCCCATCCTTGTTTTTTCTCTGCTTCCCCATGCTAACCTTTATGCCTGATTTGACAAATTCTGTGCAGTTGTGAAATGCATTGTAGCTCCTCCAGAATCTTCAATTTTTAACCATTTATTAAAAAAAATAGATTAAACCCAGGACATTTTAAGTTAAATGAATGAAAAGAACACTGTACCATGGCAGTCTTAAGAATTATGATGATTTTCAGTAAGAACGATCATGACAACACTTCTCTCTGACATCATCCCAGAGTTACATGGCTGCCTGCACTCCAGCTCTAAGCCTGCATGAGAAATCTACATAAGAGTTCTGAAAAATAAAGGCAAAGGAGTACAGGGAAATAGTCTGAAGTCTTTCAGCAATCTCTTGAATGAAACACACATGTAACAAAATATTCTACTTAAGGTATAACGCAATTCAGACTTACCAAAGAAATTTTTTCTGTACACACATGAACAAGGTTTTCATGTATGAAACCATTAAACAAACAAACAAAAAAAAATCTGGTCTCTCAAAGGTGTTTGTAGTTTGGTTTTTTTTGAGTCTTATACATAACTACCAATGCAGTCAATACAGATTAAGTGAAGCCAGCTCATTCATTATGTCCAGCATTTCACACAATATACCAGTGGGAGGAGAAACATTATTCGGATAAAATACATTTCTCTTAATCTTCAAAGCACAACCCTTTTTGTTCATCATCCTCATCATCAGTAGAATCTGCATAGGACTCAATGGTGTTATATATGAAAGAGTACAGCTTGACATCTGGTCCTGAAGTGGAACAGTTTCTGCATTCTTCATTGTAGTATCTCAGCAACAGCCTATAAATGTCCCCTTAAAAAATAGTAAAAAAATTAAAAACCATGTAAGAACATGCCGTATGAGCAAAGCATGATTGCAAATGAAGGCTAATAATGCACATGCACACCGATATAGTGGCTAGGAATGTCTCTCTAAATAAGCAGTGCCAGAGGAGGCAGGCTGCTGTGTAATGGGAATGTGACTGTTTCCAGTTGTGTAGAACACAGGATGGACTCCTTCAACTTCCTGCATGAGCTATCCCAGCACTGGGCTTGCATACACATTATTTACAAATGTATTCCAAATTACACTATAAGACAAATCTAAATCAGGAACATGTAAGCAGATTGTCCCTTTTTAAAGCTTTACTGAGTTATATTAAAAGCTTTTGCAATCCTTCTACCTACCATGTTTGTTCATGAGTTTTCCAAATTCTACAACTTAACTCCCCAGTAAATTAGAAAAGTATACTAGAAGTCTTCTAACAGATTACACTGTGCAGTTGACCCTGATTCAGAATTCCATTCTGGAAACAGGCAAAAGTAAACTAAGAACCATTTGCTTGTGTTCAGGATTTGATGACAGCAATTCATATTGGAAAATTTCTACTTATAGAGATGGTCAAGTCTCTATGCTGCATGGAACGATTTCTTTATGCTCACCAATAGTTTGGCCCTTCTCACAGAGAAAAGTATGCATGCTGTAAATATCCCGCATCAGCTCCACATCGCCAAAGGTAAAATAAACAACATCACGTCCAGCCTCAGCAGCTGCCAATATCTGTATTAAGGCTGAAACAAGCAGAAAGATTACACATGTGAACACAGGATAAAACAATTTGCTGAAGGGAAAAACACAGTATAAGTTTACAGCAAAGAATCACAGCACCCATTTCCAGGTGAACTCTGCAAAGCAATCTGAACAACAGGTAGATAAATATTATCCACTTGTAAAATTAAGAATACTGAGCACTGCAGCTCAGAGTGCTGAAGTATTCTGCTAGAGCTGCTAGTGACAACTACCCTCACCTTTGCAGAAAAACAACGTGCTTAAAACTCGGAAGGGTTTATTTTGGTCTGTGCCTGCCCCCAAGCAGGACACAGCCATCAATTATCCAAGAAATGCCTTGGGCAGCAAAAGGCAACAGAGCCCCATCTCACATCCTGGTTTGAGCTGCTTCCATCGATAGCGGGGTAAAAGGTACTCATGAGCACATCACAACTTCCATGCTCTGCCACTTTCAGAAGGAATGGAGCCAACCCTCTCCCCAGGTAAGCTACTCAAAGCAGGAGCTGACCCAACTTTTAGGTCCCCAGAGGAGATCTATGGCTCTGTAGCCTCTCACTGTGCAATTTGAGGTGTCCATCACACCTCCGAGACAGGCAGCATGGAATACAATGGCTGATGCTGACTTGTAAGAAATGAGTGGCAATGCCAGGATTGCAATTCATGTTATTTAACTTCCAGATTGCTGTTACACTTGCTGGACCAAGCTGCATCCCAAGTTCTGTTAATGGCTAACATTATAATATAGACAGCCTCTGTTCTTCTACATGGAAAAGACAGAAATATGCTTCCTATCTTGGAAACAGTTTTTTGAAGATTCGTCTTGAGAAATAATCTGGGGTATTGATTTATAGTCCAGCTGAGCCAAGCTAATGACCCACTGCAATTGGAGAAAGGAACTCTGGGCCACTTCTCACCCACCTCCTGACTTTTCTGCAGCTCCCAGGTACTCATCAGACACCTCATTGTGCCATTCCATTAATTGTTTTCTGCTAGAACAGCAGCTGAATTGACTGAGTGAAGGGTTTGCTAAGAGCCAGAGCTGAGGCAATGGAGGGCACCAGACCACAGAGCCAACAATGAGAAAGGGGAGAAGAACAAGGACACTTTTAGGTAGCACCGATCTTTCAAGAGCACTGCTCTCTCACCAACCAGTGCTGTGAGGCTGGAGTACCACAGGCAAGTAATCAATCACACACTAATTTCAGGGAACGTTACAACAGTCCAAATAATGGACCCCAGCAACTACTTAATCTATTGCAGCTTGTTTTACTTCAGAGCCTATTGGTGCAGTTCTGATATTAATTCTTCCTGTTTCTACCCAGTAAGTAGAGTTAATTAAAATGTGATTAATACTGTCTTTGTAAAGATTAATGTTAAATAAAACAGCATACATACTGCACTGCCACCTGCTAGTGGAAGCTAAATAAAAAGCTGTTTGTAGCTCTAGAATCTTTCACATTTTTAAACAGAGACCTAATAAAATACTGCATTCTTTAATCAGAAAAAAAACCCTTGTAAACCCATTGCTAAAATTATAAATTACATGATTCACATGTGAAATTAATCTCAATCTGGGAATGATATTTTAATTAAACTACTGAACCAGCTGTGGATTTAGTAAAGCTTCAGTAATTCAGCTTTTAAAGAGTCAATTAACTGGTTTGCATAGGGGAACAAAACCTAATGAATCTTATTATTCATCCCAAACAAACAATGCAGTTTCACTTTACAGAAGATATTAAAAATATCCTGCTGTTCATTTTGAACTGCCATAAATCTTATGAAACAAGGATCAAAATTTCTGTCAAGAATCAGACTTCACAATCTTCTGGACATAAATGATACACAATTCCATGCTCCTGATACAGAAAGGAGCATCACAGGAAGTGCAATAGGGCTGAACTCTCACTTCAGGCACGGCAATGCCACGCCAGGACCAACACCTGGCACTTGCTGCCCATTGGGCATATCCAGGAGCCCAGAACTACCACGGCAGCACCTCCACACCACAGCACTGACAAGAGGCCAGAGGCCTGCTTTCCTCTCCTCCCCCATAATTCTGCATGGGCCTTTTGAAAGTGCTCTTCCCACTGAACTTCATTTCTCGGGTACATAAGAACACCAATTCAGCTAAGGAGTGCTTTCTCACAGTCAATTGCAGTTAAATGTATGTATTTATGAGATACCTCATCAGATCATCTCCTCTGCATTTTTAATAGAACAATATCTTTCCAGTATTTGGACAGTTGTACAAAGCTCCTGCAGCTAGTAATTGCTACATTATTCTCTGGTTTCAAAAGACAAGATCCTCCAACTTCTGTCAACTACATAAACATTTTTTTTCAGTATTGAAAGTCTCAAGTTCATACTCAAGTTCGTAGAACCTTTCCTAACTTTGCTGGAATCTGGCTTGTTTACTTACCAGGTCTTTAATTCATCAAGTCAGGTTATTTTTTTCCTCCCTTAAGAAGACTTAAATTTTTGCATAATCTGTGACCTTGAGTGAAACCTTATTTTACACACAATTGTGTTCCTTTAATTTGTGACTAAAAGAAATCATGATAAAATATCATAATGCATATGGCACTTGTCCAGTCATATCCAATGACATCAAATACTTTGGTGGTTCTGAAGGCTCTGGTACAGATCCAGATACTAATTCTGAAAGGACAAAGGTGTATATTTCAGAATATTAAATGAAAAAAGTAAGATTTTAAATTAGGAAACTATTTTGTCACTGCAATACACTGTCAAGCCACTGTAGTCAACAAAAGCTATTTACTTGGATTCAGTGATGCAGAGAGCAGTCCTTGTTCTAAAAGACACATCCAGTGTCGAAAAAATAAGGGTTAGATCAGATGAGCCACAGTTTTATCAGAAAGCCATACATTAAAAAATTATACATGGGATACTATAGGTCAGACCCAAGACCACAACCTTATGCAAATGAAATTGTTTATTAAACCTCTCTAATATAAACCAACTATGATCAGATCCTGCAGTGAATGCTGCTCCTAGTATTGACAATCTGCACTTGGCAGCTCATTTTATCTCATGGAAATCAAAACACAACTGTCAGGAAATCAATGAGCATTGAGAAAAAATAGATGCTCAATGAATAACACACATTAAGAAAGAAAACTAATGAGCCTGGGAGCCTGATGATTGTTTGTCTCAATGTCGCTACCTAAAGCCGTTCAGAAAAGCAAATTTTAAATACTCTCCACATGTCTGGAAACAACAAAAATGTAAATTTCTATTTGGAACTCTATAAATCAGGATATCAATTTACATGTCAGGATCCATCAGTTCTTGAATTAATGGAAAAGGTCCTAAATGAATGGAGGCATGTGATATCTGCTACATTATAAATACTCTAATTAAATATAAAAGAACATGAGAAAGTGAATGATATAACAGGCAAGTCAGGAAAGAGAGAAGTGTATCTGAGTGACTGGAAACCTCTCTGGCATACAGCAATATATTAAGGAGCAAAACTAAACATTAAGCATTGACAGCAAATTTGTGAAGCCTTGCAAATTACCAGGTATTTTAAACAGCTTTGCAGAAATATGAATTTCAGGCATAATCTAAAAAGACTGCTCCAGAAAGGCCAACTGATTTATATGACTGAAAACTGCAATGAACATGGTCTTTTGTGAACTAAAATTGTGTGCCCATGCTTTTGAAGGTTTCAGTGTGACAGGTCCTTGTAAACCTGGCATTTTACCATCATGAACTTACCTCAAACTTTAAACTGAAAATCGCATATAAAAGCAGTGTGCTTTTTTGTTGCTTAAGGCCACATTACTCCTGGCCTAAAGATCAAAGCTAATGAACCAATTCTATTGACAGTTTAACTATTATTTCAATTCTTGGCTAAAATGTATTAATTAGAACAAAACAAAAAATGTCCTTGGACAAAAATATATGGCCAAGGATCAAAACCTAAGTTATTTGATTTATTTGGACATTAAGAAATTGATACAACTTACCTTTTAATCGGGAGTCCCCTCCAAAGGCACCACATCCCCAGTTTCCTGTGGCTATTGCAGAGAGATGTTGAGGGGGAACGTTGGGTCGAGAGAAGCCACAGTAGGCCTGCATGCAGACAAGAGACAGTAGATGAATTTGACAGGCAATCTGGTGCAATACTTTCAAACAGTAAGATGATAACAATAATCAGTATTGTGTTCTAGCAATGCCAAATTCAAACTACTTCAATATACCATCAGTCTTTCTTTAAATTTAAGATCAGTAACAAAAAAATTTAAGGCAAGAAGAACTTTGTCTTATTTGGATCCAAGTTAAGATATAGGTGCTGAGTCCCAGGGATTTCATCACAGCTACAGGAAATGTTTCAGGATAGCCAGAGCAGAGGATAACTAAGTAGATGGTATCACATTTGTTGCTTTTCAGCCTGTTTAGCATACATGACACCTGAACTGCTGTGTTCAGTATCACCAAAAATCCTCAAAACTGAAAATAAAATGTGAAATGATATCTTTGAATACAGGTCTAATGAAACAAATAGGGGTAAGCAGGAGACCAAAGGCAGGTGTTTCCATGTATACATGAAAAGATAGATCTCTTTGGGAAGTTTTCCAACAGTACAAAAATGCACTGAATTGGTACAATTGCCTAGCACAGACTGAAGTATCCCCAGGTTTGCTCCAATATGAAATAGTGCTGCAGCTCTAAGCTGCAAATTCAGACTTCGGTTATAATTTAACAGGGTACCCTGATTCAGAGTTTGCATAAGGAGCACTTACACATCCTCAGGTGCATGCAGCTACTCGAGCTCTTTCAAGTCACAGCTATTAGTGTGATTAATGTCCAAAGCCAGTTTACAACAAACTCGTGGGCCAAGCAAGCCAGTACACTGGCTGTGGGGACAATAATTTTTTAAACTCCATCCTCCCAGTCAGGGAAATGGATCGGTGTTGCAACAGGATGCCATTTTCTTTTCAGCTTTTACTTAATGGCATGTATTTCTCAAGTCGTCAGGACATGGAGAACAAAACCTGTCTCATCAGACACAATAAGTCAGTCAGCAAATACTTGGGAGGACTTCAGCAGGAATGTAGAAAAATATCTAAGTGCTCCCATATGATTTTTCACACTAAATAAAGGATAAAAAAAAAAAGTTATAAGTTTTCTTTAAGTGACAGTGCATCAATATTTTAAGTAGGTTTCACCTAGGAACACAGGAATACGAAATGTTTCTGTGCAGTTTTAAGGCAGTTAGTTCCATACTGGAAGCAGAAAAGCTGTTACTTTTGAACTACAAAAATTAATCTGGTTTTAAGTAGTACACAACTTCTAAATAATATGAAAGAACACATACTTGAAGTTGTGTGATGCTTATAATTGGGTTTTTTTTCATATAAAACTATTTTATATAGCTCTCCTACTCATCATCATTTGAAACATGTTCTGCACACCATAATTCTTGGAGAAGCTTTAAATGAAACTGAAAACTCCACCACAGCACATGAAAAAAAATTTGAATAATTAAAATATTATAGAAACTCCAATAAACTTGGTGAAATTTTTACCGTAGTAAACAGAGAATTGACTCAAGTTTAAATTTTTTTAAAATACCAATTAGTCCTCATAAAACAACATCAGTCAATCCAATACACCTTATAAAAGTTTCAGTGATCTATCACGATTTATTTTAAAAACTCAAACACAATCAATAAAACTGAAAATAGTAGACAGATCATAAATTTACTGACATAGGTAATTTGAACTTTTTACTAAGGTATCAGTGAAGCTTACAAAATATACTTAACTGTCTTTTTCAGGGCTAATTTCATTACCAACCATGAAGAAACAAGCTGATGAATGTTGTATTAGTCAAAATGCTAAAGTTTTACAACTAAATTAAATCAGACCTTTAGGACTGTGCATCATCCCAAAGGGGTGTATTCCCGTTCCAGCTCAGAACTAGGGCAGTGTGCTCCTATGGTTGAATTTATTTTAAAAACATCCTATATTATTCTATACCCTCCTATACTACAGAAAGAGGGAGGCTTTAACAAGTGTAGCACTGAGCCCCAGTATTCAGCATCTGAGCTAAAGCAGATGTCTGCTGCATCTCTAAATGTAGGACACTAAGGAGACTTCATCATTAGCACATTCTGAATCTGAATATAAATACACTAAAACAGTGTAACTGAGTAAGTATTCTTGTACTCAACTGCTCGATATAAATATAAATATAAAATAGCACTGCCATGGCCATAACAGGCCATGCACCTTTCACCACCTATGCAAGGGCCTCATTCCAGCCCAGTAGCCTTCTTATTAACTTGGGAGAATTTGCTATGTGAACTGGAGACTGACTCCAGATATTGCATGTTAGGAGATAAAATTTGTGTGGGGGATAACAGCAGAGGCCTTGAAAACATTGGCACAGGTTGAAAGCTAAGGTCTTAAAAACAGATCACTGATGGCAATTACTAGTCCCTGAAAAAGTACAACCTCAAAACCTGGGAAAAGACTGCTTCAGCTTCAACTAAAGAGCAGTAGCAAAACAAGAAGAAAACCAAGTAACATGAAAACCTCAACCATGCAAATGATAAAGCACCTGCCATGGCTTGGGAAAGTAACCCAATGTTACCAAACATTATGGAGCACATAGTCCAGGGCAGAGACCAAGGGCTGGAAACCACCTCAAATCTCTAAGGAAAAAATCCCAAATTAGCGATGGCAGAAGAGAGAAAAAAGATGCCCACCACAGTTCCAGCTTTCCTTGTCGAAGAGCTCTGGCAACTGAATGTCAGACTATCAAGGACCAGTTTCGTCTACACACAGATAACTTAGGGCAAGGTCAAGGACTGGCAATTTTGAAAGCATAATGATTAATACTATGTAAGACTTATTAGTAGGAAGTGTACTGGTCTTGAATGTCAGCCTCGTTGTTTTGTTTAAAGGATTAAAACTAGTCTGATTTGTCAGTCTTCTGCACACTGTAAGCTTTTACTGGCATACATATACCTATAGCCAGTTGCAATAGCCCTTGCAGCTATTGTGAAATTAAAGAATAGGGATCTATGAACAGCTGGATCTAATCTCAAGAAGTCATCATTATATGAAAATGATAAACTCTTGGGTAGTATGTCAATACCCCAAGACCAGAGAAGAAAGGTGCAAGAAAAACAAGTGGCACTGTATCTGTGACCTGTCACCATGTTCAAACATGAGGCACCTCCTTCTCCATCTTGATTCCACAGCTGAGTAGGATTCAACAGAGCAAATCATAGGAAAAGAACTTAATATCATAATTTTGAATCATAGCATGGTTTGGGTTGGGAGGGACCTTAAAGATCATCTAGTTCCAACCTCCTTGCTATGGGCAGGGATGCCCTTCATTACATCACATTGTTCAGGGCTCCTTCCAAGCTGGCCTCCAACAGCCCCAGGCATGGAGCATCCACAGCTTATCTGGGCAATCTGTTCTAGTGCTTCATTACTCTCACATTATCTAATCTAAACCTGCCCTCTTTCAGTTTAAAACCTTGTCCTGTCACTGCCCATATAAAAAGTCCTTCTTTCCTTTTTTTAAGCCCCCTTTAAGTACTGGAAGGATGAAACAAGTTTCTCCCTGAAGCCTTCTCTCTCCCGTGCTGAAGAACCCTAACGCTCAGCCTGTCATTTAGAAGCAGGATAGGGAAGAGTTAACAAAATGTATATCCAAGTTTCATTTATATTTTGAAAGTATTTTATAATTTGAATAGCGTATCAAAAGGCGAGAGTTATATTTGACAATCCTATGTTTAACATTGGAGAACAAAACCCTGAAGTACATCTTTTCCTGATATGAGACACAACTAAGCAAGAACTCCCTTAGCTGAAGACAGTGATACAAAAATATGTGAAAAGGTACTATGAACATTAGATTGCAGGCTGTTCTAAAAGTTACTCGCCTTGTTGAGCTCTCTTCTAATTTTCTCCGGGCCAAACTGATCAAGGAAACGTCTGAAGTGAAATGCATCTATAGCAACAATTTCAGTGTAGCGGCGTTGCCATTCATCCCTAAAATTGGAAGGGGGAGAAAAGTAGGTTACATTAGTTGTATAAATTTGGCCATATAGCCATGATTCAAAATGACCAGGTCCCTGCAGAGCTTCTCTGTCAGAAGCAGCTAAAGAGGTGAACTCGGAACAGACAATGGAGTGCTCTTTCTTTGTGGGTTGGGAAGGAAAGCAGCATGAGAAATGAGACGGGTCTCACTAAAAATTTGGGCGTAAGCGTGAAACAAATCCAATTACATAGCACTATTTATTAAGTACATCAGAACACTGCAAGGGCAGTGTCTCTCTATCTTCATCCAACATTTAAATGAGTACATTGGGTATGTTTCTATACCAGATGAATAATATTTTGTATACACTATAACACATTGTTGGAGAAATCAATTTAAGAGTTCAGAGCTTTCCACTCAAGATTCATGATATTAAAGTCTTATTTTGCCACACGTGAGCTGCACTGTGACACCTGAGGTATCACTGTCAAACTTCTCGTGACATTACAAGACACATTTCAGTCAATGTCTTAACAAAAATGTGGATTATATACCTATAACTATAAAAGATGTTGGTCTAAGAACTGACATATGGCCAGGTACCATTTATAAGCATTATTATCTCATTAGTAAGATGATATAACTTTCTTAACTTGTTCGTTTTACTGAAGAGAGCAGCATCAAGCAGTCAAATATCCCATTAAGGCAAATACTAGGAAGTACTCTGGAGCACTAAGTTTTCAAATTTGTAACATTCATTTATTCCTTCACTTAAACTTTACCTTGGAGTCTTATCTTCATGGCTTCTTGCCCACCGATAAGTTTCTGCATAGCCTGTATACTCACTGTACTGCTCAGTACCTGAAATAAATGATTTTCCATATTACATATAAAATATGTACATATTTTTCTCACTTGTCAGATCTCTGATAGGAACCACTGCTTCTCTAAAAGAAGAGGCAGTTGCCAGAAGCAATGGCAAATAGAGAAGTTGCATTTGCACCAGGTATAACAGCTCTTCCTGTAAAGCTCCTTTCCCACAGGTGAGGAGCAGCATCCACCACAGAACACTACAACTGCAGATCTACGTATGCTGTCCAATATGTAACAAAAACAGTTTTCAACTTTGCCACTCTCTGGTTCAATAGCTTCTCAATAAACTGCCTGTTATCTTTAGTTGTACCAGCTAATATCTGTTTAACAAGGACTGTGATGTTCCATGCCACCTTTTTTTTCTGTGCCTTTTTTTTTGTTTTTTGAGGGTACTACCCGTAAACACAACGATAATACAGTTACTCTGCTATTAAAAATGTGGCAACCCCACTTCAACACAATTTAGAAAACATCTGGGCTGAAGGTTTAGTCAAAAAAGAAAAATATATAGAGATTCAAATGTATTTGGTGAGCTGTATGTTTATATATTTTATTTCTCTATCAAGTTTTATTTCTCTAAGAAAACCAAAATCCACAAAGCTGAAGAAAATCCTGATGGTCAGAAACCAAGCTGATTTCCAACATGCCTGTGTTACCCAAGTTGTTGCTCTACACGCTCTTGAGGGCAACCTTACACAAGCAAAGGAAGGACTGTTAAAGCTTTTTAGTCTCAGTGTCCAGTACACCTCTTCTTTTGTTTTACATTTGTTCAGCATGATTTCTGCACTATTGTTCCTGACAGCAATTGTCATATTTCACAGCAATTAATGGCACTGAACGGAGGCCATTCCATGAGAGGCCACTGTTCTCAGCTGCAGTGGTCAGCACCACAAGCTACTTCTGCAAAAGCACAGGGACCCAAAAAATCAGGGTCTGAAATACAGAATTTCAGGCTGCTCCTGAAAAGGTCCAGCAGGGTATCCTGGCAAGCATTAAGGGCTGTAAGAAAGCAGCTTATTTAGGCCACCAGTAATTTTAGCTACTCTGCTCTGCTATACATACTCCTTTTGAAAAGGTTATCCCAAGATGGAACACATCTTAACTGAGAACAAGGATCACAATCTTTCTAAAAGGCTGCCTTTCACCACATTTCATAGAGCTTCAGGACCTCGGGGTTGCACAAACGCTTCAAAGAAATACTCCTGAAGTAATGCCACAGAAAAATTACAACTTTTTCCCCTGTTCTGAGCTCACACCAGCTGAATTTCTGAAGTAGGGACTGAAAAAGATAGTTTGGAAAATTTCAGTTCATACAAGATACAGTATACAAGTTATAACCAGTAAGAAGAGAACTGTTAAGCATCTCCTTAATCCGTGACACCAGCTATGCCTATAAATAAAACAGGAAAAAATAGGTTTGAGAAAGAAGTGCAAGCTGACAGCATAGAACATCTGATTACTAAGACAAGAGCCGTGTCTAACCATGGTACAGATCAGCAATACCGTGAGAATACAAATGTTTAAATTTAATCCAGTTTTCCAATCTCTACATAAAAATACAATTAAGGTTGAACAATTGAAAACATACAACATTAAATTTAAACCTTACTGACAAGGCAATTTGAATGTTTGCCTTCAGTAGTCTCAACCATAGGAAACAAGCTGTTAAAAACTGTTTAAAATGATGCATATCCTTCAAGACATTTTTCCCACTTACCCTTATTAATTTCAACTGCCAAGGCTTATCAGCGTTTCTTTAACTCATCTGCCCCATTATCCACTCATTACTTACTTAGATTTGTCTAGATGATTCATCATACTGAGGGCACACAAATCCCACTCAAGGCTATTTTGAAAAGTTGCTATGCAAGATGAGTGGGATGGTAAAAGATTCCTCACTAAGAGTTCACTTCCTGTTAAGAAATCATCTCAAAACCATGGATTACAGAATATGCCCATATATCCACGCACATCCATGCCCTCATACAAAGGACAATGGCAAGCAGCTTCAATATTAAGAAATGAGCTTTCTAATTGAATCGGGGGCTATCAACCTTCAGCAAGACTTTTCCTGACATACATAAAATTCAGTGTTACTGATCTGCTTGGAAAAAGTGTCCAGGCATATAGCAAGAAGAGACAGACAAGGGAAATATGTGACTTTTATGAGAGCTCTTTTTAGAGGACAAAACTTCCAATCTCAAAAAAGAAACGTTTCCTTTGGTGTCTAACATGTGGAAAGAAAACACTGGGTTATTAAGATATTGTACCAGGATATGACAGTCAAAGTATTAAGCTGGCTTTTTCAAAGTTCATTGTTTTCATTAATTTTTATGGAATTGCCCTGTCTGATGACAAAAGCACCAGGAAACAAACAAACAAGCAAATACACAGACATACACACATATATATAAAAAAAATCAATAACAGAGAAACTCAAAGAAATCACATAAACTCCAAAGTCATGTCCCAGAAACCCAAAGTTAATGAAAATCAATGACTTCTCATAAGTGAAGCTCTGGAAATTTGTCATAGACAAAAATGATTATTCAACTGGCAGCACTTTTGCCTGTGAACTACTGGGATACAAACTTCTGTTTCTGAGAAAACAGAAGCAGTACAGGACGAGGTGGATTTGCTAATGTTTCTGGCGAATCTTTTTTCTTCCTATTAAAAAAAAAAGGGGTAAAAAAAAGGCAAACAGCAAATATAGCATAACGTAAAGCATGGTAGTAGAGATCATAAGAACTTTAAAAACAAGCTACAAAACCTAAAAAAGCCTACCTAAAGTCAAAAGAATGTATATAAAAATACCATTCAAAAAAATCTATCCTTTGTGAAAGTTGTACAAGTTATAGCATCAGACAAAAAGTGAAACTGCCAAGTGTTGCTGTTAATGGAACCTCACTAACCTAAAAAGATCTGCAATTATTACTAACAATAAACAGATGCCATTATCTAGCTTTACATTTGCATATGATCTGTACAGCACTATAATGTTCCCAGGGATTGGGGAGAAGTCCCACCACAGTGCTCCTCTAGTATTTCTTATGAGCTAAAAATTTTAGCTCTGGAGAGGCAGTACCACTAGCACTGACCAAAAAATTGACGTGAGAATTGCAAGAGTATAATTTTGTAGTCACCAACATAAAGGCACATCTAGTGCCAAAAGCATGGGGAAGGCCCTTCTCTCCCCTTCAATCAGTTCTTCCAGTCCTCCTCTTGCACCACCATTAGTCTTGCGGCTCTCCTGACACTGGCATGATCAGCCTGCTAAATCCAGCTGAAAACCAATTTTCTCTTCTGAGTAAATTTGCAGCTGAACCAATTATCTGATCTCATTTGTTGCCTGAGTAATGTGGTTAGAAGTCTCTAAAAATGCCTTGCTAAGATGTGGTCCAGACGGGCTGTGGATCCATCTGTGGATTTAAAACAAACATGGAACACAGACAGCTTCATCTGCTCTTAATGCTGCCCAAGTACCGTGAGCTCAAACAGGGGAAAAATAGAATGAAAAAAAACCATCTGAATGAAAACCACTCGCATTCATTCACAGCTCTACCAGAAATGCAGCTGTGGCAATCTTTGGCATTGCTGTTGACATTTCTGTAGGTAGCTGTCTGTGCTGAAGAACTTGACTGTTTGCTTGACCAGTTCCATATTCATTACAACAGCGATCTTAACCAGATACCGTGCAATCACAACAAATTTAATTTATCTCCTAATTTCTTGGGCTCCTCTGCGAATTTAAGCTACACAGTTATACCCATTAGGCTTCTGAGTCAAGATGCATTATAAAAAAGGTAATTTATCAAGAGGCTTGTGATACAGGGGAGACTTGGCTAAGCACCAAAGTGGAAGAGCTCCAGGGATTAAATAAAAATGATGGAATGGATATTTCCATTAGAGAAGAACGCCATATCACAAATACTAATTGCGAAACACTGCAAAGTACTCAAGAAAACTAAAATGCTGCTGCAGTGAAAAAATATCTTCACCTTTATTTGTTCATGCCAATTCACTATTTTTTTTGCAGGGGAACAGAAGGTCTTTCCAAACATTCAGACTTTTCTCCCAGTCAGTTATTACTCAGACTGATAGTTATGCTCTGTTTTCACCCTCCTCAGAAAAGCCTAGCCCAGAGGACAGTGTTAATACAGTGTTATATATGTTAATATAGGATTGTATCCAAAAATACACAGAAGAAGTTTGTGATAGCCAAGAATTTTTTTCCTGATTCAATTTTTTAAAAGGTAATAATAAAACCCAATTTATCAAAAAGTTTTCAAAGAAAAGGCATTAATTCTGGCAGGGTGGAAAAATAAAACAAAACACTGTCTTAAAGAGATTACCAACTATAACACTGAAAACAAAAGATGATCTGCCCAGTACAATCAATAACTCAGGACAGACTAAGACTTGCAAGATTTAAGACCAAATTTCTACTGTGTATGCATGAGAAAAGTGCACAGATGGACTTTTCCAAGAATTGTATTCTAATACCTGTACAAACTCTTGATTTTTGCGACAGCTCAGGTATCTAAACCCAACATTTTTATTATTGCAGACTGAAAAATATAAACATAGTCTATTACAATATTTACCCAAAGGATCTCTCTGATATTTTATTTTTTCTTTTTAGCTGTTCTTCAGAGTAAAACAAAAAAGGACTATGGCATAATTGTTTTTCCAGCCATGAGAAATCCCACTGTGTTGTCGTGTATAGAACCAAGACACACACAGCATGACCCGGGCCACTCCTGTTCTTAACAGTGACATTTGGTCTTTTCATGCAAACTATTTTGATCCACTGGATAATAAAACATTCCAAGTTCCATGACAGAGGTGAAAAAAAAAAAAAAGGAAAATCCTTTCAGCAAAGCTCTGGACAGACAAGGCATCTCCATACTCAGCCCCTCAACAACATACTGGAGAAGCAGTTTGTTTTTGATGTTGTAACTTGAAAACTCCTAACAAACTTATAAATAACACAAACATGTGTGTAACTTACAGGATAAAAATCCTGACTTTTTAACTATTTTAATGCTGATTTTCTCCTCTTCCGCTTCCTCCCCTTTTAGGTAACCAGAAGGTAGTTCCTCTTAGAGTTTTCAACCCCTCTGACCACATCAAATATTACAAATTCCAGACAGGTACAAAAATCCCCCATCCTTTAACGGTAACAGAAGCATTACCTGCTGACAGCTGGGACCAGCTAATAGCTGGTAATGGTGGCTGTCACCTATATTGTCCAACATCAGTCTTTAGCTAAAGACTCTGACGATAAAAAAGTTCTGTCTGCTTGCTGTCACTTTTTTCCTTTTTGCTTCTTTCAAAAAGCATCTATTGGAACAGTATCCCTATGTTCCTAAGAGGTGGGATAACACAGGAAGTTCTTTGTCAAGTAAGCCTTGACTTTTTTTTTTTTTTTTACCTTCTTTTTTTATCCCCACAGCATTTAAACATACTAAACGTCCACCTGAAATATGTTTTCTATATATAAAATCGGAATTATATGTGAAACGTTTTCTGCAAAGACTAACCTGTGATGATAAGACATTCATTGTGATCCAAGACTTCAGTGATGAGCCTCGATACAATCAGTTCTGGATTGATTAAAAACCGAATTTCTTCTTGTACTAGTCCTGCCCCAGTCACACCACCTCCAACAAAACGGTTTGCAAAATCAACCTAACAAAAACACATTCAGGGGGATTATGAGATAAGCAAACAGCATAAAATCCTTTCATTTACCAAAGTAAATAAAGCCCTGTGCAAATTTCAATAATTCTGTTGAAATTTGCTATCATCACTTAAAGATAAAAGCAGAGGGATTGATTAACATGATCACTTATTTCTCTTTTATTCCATTCCACTTCTCAGAAAACTTAGGACAAGTGAGACATTACACAGCAAAACAAACTTTGCATCTCAAATACTCTGAATCCAGGTTTTGTGGGTTCTCCTTAAAGAGCACATACTTCAGAATAAAACACATTCAGTAAACGTGACAGCTGAAAACAGCAAATTACAGCATTCTTTTTGCTTTTTAGGGACATTGAAAAATCATTAAGTTGTCCTTTAATAAGCATTCTGCCCCAGCTGTCCACACCGAAGCATTTTTGGACTAGCACTCCCCCTTTAAGTTCTATACCCAAAAGCCTCTCCTAGGAATTTTCCTTGAAATATACTAACATAATCCCTTACAAATCCTCCTTGAAATGCAGTTGAACAAGGCAAGTAATTTTGGCAATTAAGGTTTCTGCCTTAAACAGAGAAGCTCTGGACTATCTTTTGCTGCGATAGTACATATTTTGCAAATTACAGTTTCATACAAACAACAGTTTTTAAAGGATTTTGTTTATTTAATAAAGTAATTACTATTTATGCAAATTAACTGCCCATATAAATTTATAATTTTTCGAAGCATTTGAAAGATGAAGTGACTATTAGCTTCTTACTGTTCTTTATTTAGATAGCTGTTAACAGCACATGTACAGGAGGGAAACAGAAGTTGCTGGAGTGACATGAACACCTGTGTAGATTACAAACGGAGTCAGAGGCAAGTCTAAAGCACACCAAGAGCCAGCCAGCAGCAGGTGTTCCTTTAGTCTATCCTGGAAATACCAACACATTTCAGTTGTTTAAGATCTACCGAGCTTGACTATGATAAAAGAAGTTGCATGAAAGCTACTTAAATATTCAAGGTGCCAGGGCCCCAAAAGCACTTTAACTGCGCTGAGTAACCTCACCTGAGTACCCCCATTACAAACACACCCCCTTGTCCCGGATCTCACCTGAGACACTTCACGTACAGGCCCAGCCCAGCCCTGTCCCCTGCCCGTGCCTCACTTGCTGACTGGATGTCTGGGATTGTCCTTGGTGCCCTGACTCACCACTCTGGCTGATGGCCACTGGCCAGTCAGCAGGAACTGTTCTTGTCACCATCCCTCCCCTGCTTGTCCCAGCCAGCCAAAGCTGGGATCACAGTGTACTCCTGCCTTGTCCTGCCTTTGTCACCCTGCTCCTTCCAGGAGCAACTGCTCTTCATCTGAGCAGAGATATTTTGTTTATTAAGACTTGAAATAGCCAGGAGGAAAAATACCACATCCTAGGCAATACTCAGTTTTACAGAGTGCAACACTAGAAAAATGGTTATTATTGAACAGTTGCTGAGTTCTTAATGATTTTAACAACACATTTGAGTGCTCGAGTTTCATAAAGTCATGAGACATTTTAAAGTCTGAGCAAAAAGCATTGCAGAAAAAAACCTCCTTCTGTTCTTCCCCTTTTCTATGCAGTACTTAACTCTTGGCTAAAGAAGTTTTAATTTTGATTTTTTTTTTTGGTAAAGAATTCTAGAAGGCAGTGTATTTTTTTTTAAAGAAAGCAGAAGGCAAACAACTACTTTGAAAACTCAAATGCATTCCTTCCTATAGATATGGACAGGACATCCTCCTTATGAATATCTTTTGCTGACTGCCTCCCAGACTGAAACAGTGGTGCTGGCAGCAGCAAGAAAGTCTCCTGAACCACTGACCTGGTCACTGTCTGGGGCACAAGAATAATTTTTCAAAAATAAACTGAAACCCTTGACAAGTCATCAGGATCCCAGCCTGACTCTTTTATCTTGTCAATCTTCGATCCTGGCTTGAACCAAAAGACCTGAAGCTGCCCAGGGTTTGTGATTTTCTGTCAGCCCTTTCTGTATCAGGTACATGTGCTACCTAAACGAGCTGGGGAACATTGACAGTACTAAGACTGCCCATGGAATTAATTTTGATGTCTCTTTTACACTGTGTAACATCTTGCCATTTAAGTCAATCAAGGATAAACAGATAACTAAGCTGACAAACAATAAAAGTATGACAAAAACATTACAGAAAGCCACATTAACTGTTACATGCACTTACCTGCAGCATGCCTTGTCCATTGCTTTCAATGGTGCCTTCATAGGTGACATGCAATCTAGATAGTTTTTTCTGAGATCTACCATTGAGGAAAAATATTGTACAAAAAGGATAATTACAGAACCTTCACACAAAAACATCCATTATAAAACAAAACTCATCCAAATCCAAAGTTCTTACACATCCTAAACATAAGGTGGTTTAAAAAAAACCACAAAGCCTGATGGATTAAAGAAAATATGTTTGCCTTTCAGAAACAAATTGTAAAGGTTTAACACGGTCAATTGTTTAGTTTCTCCACCTCTTTCATCACAAAAACACAGATTTGGAGTTTTACGTTTTTCCTGTCACACATTAACTTACTAACGAAGAAGAAAGCTGCTATACTTGTGTTCATGCTGGTTATCATCTGTATTTTATTTCCTGTAATTTCTTAAATCAAGTCATCTCTCTCTTTTTTTCCCCACTCAAGCAACAGCACCAAAGATATACTACTGTTTTGAAACTGTACTCAAGACTTGTTGGCTTTACAGACAAACAAACATATTGGAAAACTTAGGACACAAGCTACTTGTGGCAGTTCACCCACTTCCCTCTGTATTCCTTTCTGCAACAATCCACAGCAAAGATTGTTTACTTCTTTGTTTGGTAAAAACCATTGTTTTGTAGTTCTTCCAGGCCTGAATCAATTCCAATCAGCTATCATGGACTAAAGAAATTTCTTACATTAACAGGACGTTTGACTTACCTCTCCCAGTCTGGAAACTCCTGGAGACACTGCCTTGTAAAGGTCACCAATCCGGTAGGTTCTACAGGTAAACCAACCCCAAAGGAAAATGTATTAAGTAGGAGAGCTTTAGTCCTTAGATTATTTTAACTAGTAAGCTTTTAAAATTGCAAACATAATTCTTCCTAGAAACCAAGAGCTTAACTTTCCTTAAGAGCTGCTTTGAACCCTTCCCTGACAGTCCACACTCAAACTGAAGACAAGTAACATGAAGACCAAAATATTTACTTCTCTTCTGCTTTGCAGTTTGAGTATTTTTGTTTTTCCAAATCAAGGAAAAACTATTTCCTAAGTGATTTGCCCTTTAATAGCAAATACTACTAGAAAGACACAGTAGTTGAAGTAAAATGTGCTGCCACTTAGAAAAAAAGAAACTGTACACTTTTAAAAGCAGCTACTGTTCAGTGTCAACAGGCAAACCACAGGACACTCAACCTAGAGATGGATGAAGCAGCAGCACATATTTCCAAGGAAGTCCTACTACGTCAATAAAGATCCACTGTTAGTGGATCCCAAATCAATCAGTTTTCAGTCCTGCCAGAATGCTAGTGAAATTCACTGTATTCCAACTGAGAAAAGGCTCCTGCCCTCAAGAGAAAAAGAGGAGCTGTTGCTCATTACAGGAAGGATCATCCCTGTTTTACTCAAAAAAGTTCAGTTTTGCAAAAGAAAGGAAATATCAACCTTTTATTAGGTGATGTCATACTAATAAAAATTTAAGACTCACTTCTTTCCTGCAGTAAGTCTACTGTGCTGTCCTGTGAAAACATTCAAAACTTTATGTAAAGCACAAACTCATCCTTCTAAAAGCCTTTAACTGTCCTATGCTGTCCGTCACAATTTAAAGGGGTTTAGGGAAAAGAAGGGTTATCTGCTCTTAAAAAAAGTGCACAGCTTTCAGTAATCGAGGGCTTTTCCAGAAGGGAACTCTTGGTATCAATTGCAGTATTTTACAAATTAAGAATTCATCTTTTGAGCAAAAAGTCTTCAGAATCCACTGCGTTCTTTTACACAGAATTCAATTACCATTTACAATAAAAAGAGTTGCAAAATTATTACAGTAATTTATAGACCTAAGTTACTTCAGCCTTATTAATTCCAGAGA
>VWZG01002669.1:302301-339866 GCA_013396735.1 Grallaria varia
AAAAAAGAAATGGGGTATTTTAAAGGTATGATAGAGATTTCTAATTCAAGAAAAGAGTATTCAAGAATCTCATTAAATATTATTTACAGGTATAATGTTAGGAAGTCTAATGTGGTAGTTTCATAAAGCATGTTTACATCAGATTTCATATGCACAGGGGGTCAGGGACAGCTGCCTAAATTTAGGATTTGGTTTGCATGAAAACATTATTACTCAAGTACTAAAAAAAGCCAGTACACCATCTCTCTTCTCAGTCCCACACATGGATCACAATTTACTTTTCACCTCAGCAATTTAGTTACACTGACACTGCTGAAAGTCTTGACAGCTGAAACAGGATATAGCTGCATTTAGTTTGTGGTAAATTAAAATGATGAACAGCAGATGGACTGAACCAAGCAGACAGCTCTTTATATTTAATAGTTTAAAGCTGTCTTTCTTCTAAAACAAACCCTTCTGAGAAAATATGAAACTAATAGCGAAATGCTGACACGTAAAGAAATAGTTCTTTTAATAAATGCAATATAGAAACTCTGATATATTTATCAGAAAAATAAATCTATTTTTGAAAGCTTATGCAGACGCTCAAATTCATGGTAATAACAGAACATCTGACTACATACTAACTTCTCAAAGAGTTGGAGATATCTCATGTCTTGTGACTGCTTTTATTTAAACTGGGCAAACTTCAGAGCAGCTTTGCTTTGGGACAATAGAAGGGAAATACCTGAAGCACGAGCACAAGTAGTGGAAAACCCCTCAGAACTACAAACTTTCTAGTCAAAGAATTGCATACTGCAGGAAATATGAAGCTTGACTCAAAATCTTTAAGTCTGTGAGTTTAACGACTATATGGTGCCAAGCTCCCTCTACATTCTCACTTTGATGTGGTGAAGTTGCACATGTAACAAATGCTATACATACAGTTATACTCACACTTTTATATGCGTATCTATATCTCTACAGGGTGGTGAAAATATATCTCTAAATTTTATACACACCCCATATATACATACACATTTAACAGAAGCAAAGAATTCGTTTGCATGCATCATGTATATGGAGATCATATGTGTATCAGTGTACTTTGCAAGTTGGCTTTTGTTACACACTTCCATCATACTGCTGCATAGCCATTTCTAAATTTAATGGATTACATTTTTCATGTATCTGCTTTGTAGCTCAAAAAAGAATAAAGGATATACTTTTTTCTGTGACTCTTCTAAAATAGCAGAAAAGGGTCTTAAGTTTTTCAGGCTTTCTTGGTGACCGTCCTTCAAACAATCTGAAAAACAAGAAATAAAAGCAATCAATTAGTGCACAGTAATCAATGCTACTTACTAACTGCAATTTGTTTTTTTATGATTATTATGCACATATTACATTAGCCTTGCATTTAAGTACTGTACTGTACTCCAGACAGCCCCTCTGTAACACAAGTTTTTAGGAGTAACAAGTTTGTTGACTTGCTATGTTTCTGATGAAGACACCAAGTCAACGCCTACCCCTCACTTGTACCAATCTTCTAATATAAAAAGATGTAATTTCAATATGAACATTCAGGAGAGCTACTTGTTTTATATGCAACGGACCAGAAGGTTAACAGCCTTGGACTAAAATAAGTGACCAAGAGGTGAAAACGTGTATGTTGAGAACTCCAAGATCTTACCCTTCTTTCAGCTGAGTTACAGAGAACAATTAATGCAACCATGCTGCTTTCAAGAGCTGCACTGCACCACCAGGATTTCTAAAGAAAAGTACCGTCCCCCAACAGAAATGGCTCCATCCACTGGGCTTTAATGACATTCTAACATTCATTTGTAGAAAACCTAGGCATTAAAAAGAAGTATCCTATTTTTAGCCCTTAAGTGAATGTGTTCTTTTAAGGTTAGCTGAAATACTTTAACTGCATCATCTGTCTTCCAGCAATTTGAACACGCATTACTTAATTTCACTTCCAACAGAGTGACAAGGCATTGTTATTGGCAACACATAATGGAATTTATCTGGAAGGAAGAACAGCAGTGACTTCAGAAATAATACCCTTTGAATAGGAAGTTCACTAAAAGATGTCTGATCCACCGAAAGCCCTGAGGACGTAAGATTCCCCCCCAGTAAACAGGTTAAGTAAAGGAATGACACAACATTATTCATTTGTTTCCATGTACTGGAATGACAGCCTGCCTTTAAAACCAGAATGCTTTCAGCAGTGAACTAGATTTTTTAAGTATTAAAAAATTCTTATGAGATATACCAGCTGAATAGATCCATTTCATCCAAAATCTGTATTAAGTCACAGAAGCTGACTTTATTAACTTGTTATTCTTTAAATAGTGAATCAGGATTTAAGGAGGGAAACTCCAGACTTACACAGTCTATTGTAAAATGGGCTAATATGCAAGTTCTATCAAGGGGTTGTGCTTGCACAGCTAGTAAGGGGTTCATAAAAGCAGTTAATGTGTGTGTGTGTATAGGTCTTATCTAAATGCTTAAATTACCTCCGATCTTTTATCTTGAAATCTCATTTGGTATGAAACCTTTAAACTGGTTAATTTATCTACTAGCCTGATCATGCCTTTACTAATTTAAAACATTATGAGCAATTTTATTTTTGAAGCAAATATTTTAAAGACTAAAGCTACATGAAGGCATCACTAAGACACTAAATGAAATTCTTCTTCAAGCACTAAGACACAGATCCTACTAAAAAAACCCATCCAAAAATCTAAGTGCAAACCGCATAATTTCCTGACAGAAGCACACAGGGCCAAACCCCATTAATTTCAATTAAAGAACTCATCAAATGAAGTGCATTGTAAATCAAATGCAAAGCACTTCAAGCTCCCTTTCAGGTGAAGTAATTGAAATATTACTGGCAACTGCATATGTAAGCTGTTCAGCTCTGTACAGGATGTTCCCACTGCCATGCAGCAAACTTTAATTTAGCAGATACAGGAGCTAAGAAAGCTTCCAGAGCCAATCACCACACACAGCTGACCAATTCATCTATGGCTCTCCAGAATCCATGATAGTGGCAACGTTAATCACACAGAAGACCTCTACGCAGATACATTTAAGTATTCAAGGAATCAAGGTCAGAGATTTTAAAACATAAGTAGATGTGTGAAATGTCATAAACGAAAGTAAATTGTTAAAGTCATTGTGGCTAAATGAAAACTCTTTCCCAGCAAATATTCAGACACTTAATTATTTTGAAGAGAAACCCTATATATGAGAAATAAAATATTAAAAATAATAAGAACTGATATTAGGGAAGTGTAAAACAACTGTCAGTAAACATATAGTAAAGTTACAAGGCATTAGTTTATCCCATTTCAATAATTATTATGAAAACACCTGCATTTGTTTTGCATTAGTGTTTTCCTAAACATTAAGAGCATCACAAAAGTGACCTTGGCATGCACGTAGTTTGGGGAGAATTTGAACCAGAATAAGTACAACCTGAAATATTGTTTCTGATTAAGGTTTAATTAAAATACAGTATTTTCTTGTAAAATTTCATTTCCAAGGAACTAAACTGCTCCCCAGATGTTACTTTAGAACTGGCTCCAGCAGAAGCCATTACAATCACGAGATTCAAAGTCCCAGTTAAATAATTTCATAATGATATTTCCATACCCAGGCTGGGCTTCCTTTGAATGTTTCTTTTCAAAGAGGATAATCATATCTTTACATTGAAATCAGAACTTATTGTCAGAAAAGTGTCCACGGCCCAACAATATGCAAAAATTTGCAGTATGGATCATACTTCAAAGAATACTTCCCATTCATACATCCATGGCATTTCATAGGTGCTGTTTGCAGAAGTGCAGATGCACAATTTTGTACTTGTGATCCCTACAATTAACTATGAGCTTTTCCTTTAGCTCCCCAACAGGCGTTAAAAAGTGCTTTTTTCTTTATTACTATAGCTGAAGACACACTTGTGTTGTTTCTTAACTTTGAATGTGATCTCACTAAAGATAATATAACATCTAAGTAAGGATAAAACATTTTATTAAAACTTCTTTTTTCTCCTACAAATGAAAGTGAAGGAAGGACTTACAAGGAAGTAGTACAGATAGATGAATTTCACCCAGGGAAGGGATCAAGCAGCCCACCATGTAATATTTGGGATGTGTATATAATTATGTGTGCTTATCATGTGACTGCACAGGACACAGAACAATCCCTTTCGTTCTCTGAATATATGAAGGCAAACCAACCTACCATACAGGAATAACTAAAATTACATTAACTCTCTTCATATCAAGTAGGAGAAAAAGCATTCACTAATTCAACCTCATGGGCAATTTCTTATTTACTGTCATGCGTCATAGGCACAAGCTGTCATCATCTCAAAAGTCAGTTAAGAATATCATACTATTCAACACCCTTATGTTTAATTAGAACTTCATCTCTGGATTAAATAGTGAGTTTTAAGATTTTTGGAAACAAAAAAAAAAACTGAGCAATGTAATTTTGTTGGGAAATCTAGATGCAAAAAACTAACTTTCCATCTCAGACACTCACAAATACATCTCTCTTCTCTCTGCTTTTCATTTTGTACTTCTGTTTAATGTGGCAAGTTAACTTGGAGCTTTAAAAACATGTTTTAACAAAAGGCTTGGTGATTTAGGAGTCTTAAAATACATCAGATTGATACTTGACCTTGATGAAATAATAAGATGCTAACTCCAAGTGCTCAACATCAAGGAATAGCAGGGTAAAATGTTTTACCCTAGGGATCTAGAGCAAAAGACAACCAACAGCATGGTACAACTAAGTTCTGGACTACATTATTGTATTTACTAAGCTAAGAAAACTATTCAGATTGAGTACTGTTTTAATCATTACAGCAAAGTAATTATGCCAGATTCGTTATAAATAGTGTCCTTATGAAGTTGTCTATTTTAAAAGTATTTCTATGTTTACCAAACACAAATGTTGATTTAAATTTTTTTCCAGAAAATTATACTCTACTTCAAGTATTCCATCCAAGGCTAATAAGAACACATACCTAAAGTAGGCATAACAGAATGAGCTTTGTAGGATCAGTGACTGCAAACTCAGAAAATGTAAACCCACTTTTCAGACGAGCAATGCATCTCAGTCATCTCTCAAAGTCACTCAGTAATTTATTCTCCAGAGAATACTCATTAGTGTCATGAAATTGATGTTGTTTATGGAGAGACGATTGCATTACTGGTAAATTAGATTTCAATTCTCCTGCATAAATGTACTATAGTTTCCCATTTCCTTTCACGTATTATATATTCCATAAAAGACATGTATCTTAACTAGTGTGTTTTCCCTCCCATTTCCAATCACTTGAAATTACTTTAAAGGTTGGTTTGATAAAGATGAAGAAATTCAGTCCTGATGGTCTCAGACCAGGACATCCACTAATACATGTGCCAAAAGATCCACCAGGATGTCATCAGGCATACTATGCCCAGTTGTGAATTCCTTCCCAATGGCTTTGATGGGAGCTAATACAAATGCATAATATCTCCTCTTTAACTAGGGGAGTGTTTTGAATAAGGAAAACAGAGGAGTTTTCTAACTTGACACAAAAGCTAAGAAAAGATCTGTACCAGGTCAAAGACCCAGCAAAAGCAAAGCAGGTGCTTGACAAACCTATGTCCTTTCCAGAACATGACTCAAGATTGCAGACATTTTCCCTTATATTTTGCTCTCACATATAACCAAACTAGGTAGTTTCCTAAATTATCAAATTCTATACTGTCTTAACACAGGTCTGATAACTTGGTCAACAGTGGGAAAGAAAAACATCCACAGAGCAGTCTTGTCTGACAGTAGAAGGTATTCATTTAAGCTTCTTATAAAAAATAAATGCAAGAAAGCAGGGTTGAACCTTAGGATATTTCAAAAGGAATACACTTTTCCTGAAAGTCCTACATTAAACCACAAACTATTCCCCAAAGAAGGTTAATTATGCCTATCACCATAAGAAACTACTCTAAACTTTGCAACCAACATAATAAATGCAGAGAGTCAATGCAATTCAGGCTCTACATTCAACTAGGATGCAACTTCCATGATGAATTAATCAGTAGGATTAATTCAATTATTTCTTTTGTGATGGGCTATTTTTACAAAAAGCTGCACAATCTAATGCCATCATATATATTATAGTAGTGTTTTGTAAAAGGAAAAATTGAACACACTACATTTAGTTTTATATTTTGAAGCAGTATTTTATGCTGATTTAATGTTTGGCCACTGAATAGATGCCATTCTATCTACCAGAACTCATAAATATTAAAGCACTTAAACAACAAATTCCATTTTATCAATTATATTTGAAATGAACTATGTTATTAATGACTTATGAATCATAATAGGCCTATCCTTGCCAAGTACAAAAGGGAAGAATTCAATTAAATAACTGAGTACTTCATTTTACACAGGTGACTTTCAGTCTGTTGCAAGATGAATAATCAAAACAGACAGTCAGAGTCACAACACACTTAAACCACGTGCTTCAGTGTCAAAAGAGGAATGGCCACTTTTTTCCTCCTCTCATTTGGCGACACTAACAGACAGGAGAAGAGAGGTAAAGCACAGTTGATATATGTTAATACTAACCCACTAAACAGCCCTCCTTCCAGTCAGCTGCAGCTATGCCTCTAGGAGAAAATTCTCACTGACTGCTGTTTTGTCAAACAGATTTGTACCCTGGGGGGAGTAGGGGTGGAACTTAAAATATGGTAGTTAATACCACATAAAAACCTAGAGCAGGGAGAAGACTAGGAGGAAAGAGGGAACATAGCAGCATTCAAATGTAAAAACAGTAACTATTTTGTAATTTATAAAAAGGTACTAATATTCAAGTCTGCAAAAAGTGAATCAACAAAAGGCTGCTGTGTAAAACAAAACCAAAAAACACAAGAAAACTTACACAGTTGTGCTTCTAACTTAAAAGTCAAGTATTTCAGTCTCAAAGAGTAGAAGGGAGGGGTGAAAGCCTTTTGTCTGAAATCAGACAGGACATGGATAGTGGAACACCACTCTTGCTGAAGAAAAAAGGTGTTAGCATCCACTCAGTAATGTTGCTTTGTTAGGAAACCACAGCAGATTACTTTTGGTACCCAAAGTCATTCAGTCACAATCATGTAGTAGATGAATTATGTTGAAGAAAGAACTAAATCTGGAAAAAGCTGCAGACCATGATACTGTGGGGACAAAAGGTTGCTGTGTGAATAATCTGTTATGCCCATCCCTAAGAACAAAAAGCAGAGCAGCAGCCTCCAAAGCCTTTACATCAAAACATTGTTATAAATAGGAAAAAAAAAGTCACAAACGTTTTAACTTCAATCATTGCCTACTGCCTTTTGAGTATATCCAGCTTCACAAAAGGCTTTTTTATAAAAAGCTGGAAATACACACTACAGTGAACCAAACCTTGTCATCTTTGCAAGCCTGAAACAATAGCTGAAAAAAATGGCATTTTAGTCTGTTCTTGCTGCTAAAGAACTAACTTTGAAGGGTGAGAAAATACAGGGGTGGTAGGAGGAAAAAAGAAATAGTATAGACCTCACCCTGCTTCTTCTTCCTCATTTCAGATTTTAACTAAGTCAGGTTATATACAGCAGCAGCAAACTGTACAGACTTGTAGTACTCTCTCCACCACTCTTCAATTTCCTTCTGTTTTTATCCTGCCAGTTCCCCTCTCAGTGACACTTTCCCTCTTATTTTATCCACTGCCTGTCACACCTCATATTCTACTTCACTGATCTGCTTACTATCAAATGCAAAGTACAGGGGGTGTAGCTGTGTGGATTTGCTGCAACAAATGGTAAAATAAAGGGCTGGAAAAGGAAACGGTACTTTATAATAAACACAAATTGGCAAACACTGAGGAAGAGCCACTTCTAATCCTCAAGAACCAGAGGACATCAGCTTCCCTTCTTTTCTGCAGTTTGGCAACAGTAATTTTGCTGTTGCAAATATAAAATTGGCTTTCTACTCCACATGACCAGAAGCTGAGCATTATCTCATCCACAATGCAAGAAGAAAGCCTGAAGGTTGTCTGCTGTATTCCCCTTCTAAATAACACTGTTGAAACTTACTATGAGTGAGAGCACCAGGAAGCCAAGTCAGAAAACAAGGGAGGACTGATTGGAAGAGGGCAGAAAATTCTGAATGGTTATTAGTTAATATTGGTCATTCTCCATGGCAGGAAACTTTATCTAATAATTTCCTAAGGCTTTTTTATTTAAAAGTAGTTCACAACATTACATGTCAAGTCAACCACAAGAATTTCACTGTACTGCTGTGACTTGACATTGCTCTGCAATGTTCACAGAGGAGAATATGAGGAGAGATATATACTCCAGTATATGAGGAGAAATACTCCAGTTATTT
Organism: Grallaria varia; assembly: GCA_013396735.1. Taxonomy (NCBI): domain Eukaryota; kingdom Metazoa; phylum Chordata; class Aves; order Passeriformes; family Formicariidae; genus Grallaria; species Grallaria varia. Next base: position 310,693 of record VWZG01002669.1, read on the forward strand.
AACAGTATTTTATTCTGTAGTTGTAAGAAGTTATCCAACTTTAAAAATTTAACTGGTTTATAGAATGTTTAAGTTACAACAAAAAATGGTAGCTTAAAAGTCCTTTAAAAATACCATAAAATACAGCCAGATGTGTGCAGTCAAGCAGAACTCTTTCTAGACCATACTGTTCTCTTTCATTGCTCTGAACATCAACATTTTTTAATGGTACTTTTCATTTATTTGTTCTTGTGAAATACTGGTAGAAAAACACGCTGAATTCTAGGGCACATTAATGCCCACACACACACTTCTCTTCCATAACCCACTGTACTCCTGGAATAAACACCAGGACAGTGACTGGCCTCTCTTCAAAAATACACAGCATAGATAAACCTGTCACAGCCCTTGAAGGCAGCAAGCACCAAAGCCATTATTAGTTCATTAGCAAGCCTGACAATTTATTCCAGGAAGTTCTAGCACAGTACAGCCCTTATAGTATCTGCACCCAAGTGTGCTGGATCACAGGCAACACTGCTTTTATATCTCATCTCAGTTGTCATACACTGAGAGAGCACATACACTACATATGTTAACATCAGGGAAAAGAAAAACCCTAGATCAATAATCTATTCAGGCTGTAGACTAATAAGCTTCCGACTGAGCTACACAGACTTGTATGAAAGTGTCAAGAAACAACAAACACTTATTTCTAGTCTACAAGTTCATGTGACCCATAATATTCTGCTGCAGAAAATGCCTCCATCCTCTTCCCTCATTTAAAATTGAAATAAGCATACTTAAATTATAAAAAATATGTGAAGAAAAAGTTCAAGTATGTTTGCAAGTCAGCACTGAGGAAAAAAGAATAAAGGTTTGCTTAGAAATCAGAGTATCTTTAAGTAAATTTTTACTGCGACCTTAAAATCTCTGTAGCCTAACTTGTAGCAAAAAGGTTAATTTTAACATGCAGCTCTACAACTGTCTTAAAATGATTGTATGGATGCTGCAGAACAAAGTCCTATTGATCTGACTTAATGTGCGGATCACTCCTGATGATGACACACAGACAACAGAAACATTGCTGGGGAAACACTGACCTTTAATTTAAAAGCAAAGAACACTTGAAGCACAACTAAAATATACCATTTGCAGAGGATTGGCTTATGAGGAGGCAGGGAATCTTATCAGTCTAATTATGCCAGAGCAAGCATGTGTCTGTGCACATTTACACAGGAAAAAACTGTTGAGAATATTAATCATATATTCCTGTGCACAAGACCCTTTCTTACATAGTTGCACAGTTTTCTGGTCCCTTAGAGGGACAGAAAAAAAAAAACAAAAAGCAAACTACTGAAATTAGTGACAGAAACAGAAAACAAACCAGTTTCTCCCCTAAATGACATTTCCATGGGAGGCTTATTGGCTCCATTTACTCCAGAGTGCCATACCTGTTGAAGTTAATGTCTGGATAACTAGAATACTCAGACTTCATCTTCGCATTGCGACGTGGAAAAGTACAGAAGAAAGCATTGGCTAGACAGCTGGCAATCTGTTCCTGTGACATTGTGATGGAGTGATTCATCTTTTGTTTCAGGAGAGGTATCGGCTACCAACACAAGAAGTGAGGGGGAGAAAGGGAAGGAGAGAAAAAAATAATTAGCTGACCCTTTTTGAAACAAAAAACAGGACCACAAAACTACATTTGTTATATTGGAGCAAGAGTAATTTAGGCCATTGGTAAAGCCTTTAATCAGCAGCACCATTAGAGTCAAGAACAGTTTATTCAAGACAATTCAGAAAAGGCTTGATGGACAAACTTCAGATTTCTAATCAATAACAAAAAGAAAGATTAGGAAAATACAAGTTATCGAACAAAATCATGGAGAATGTAGAGGGGAAAAATAGACAGGATGCTACAAATCCCAGGCAATGTTAAAAACTGAAATAAAAATCTATGTTCAATAACTGTTAGTTGAGAATTCTCAAGGAATGCTTTCAGCTACAATAACCATGCTTTAAACTTTACAAGGAAACAAAGAAGTCATAAATCTATGATCGTTTTCAATTTTTTTCCTTCCCACTTGAAGAAATAACACTGACAGTATTTGTAGATAGTGCATAATTATCCACTCTTTTACAATTCAAATGAACAAGAAGCTGAGCTTCACTCTGTTATACATCTTCCGTTTTATCAGGCATTAGCCTCCTGATTTGGAATTTTGGCTCACAATGTTCATGGCATTTTTTATTTATTTTTAATTATTTGATAATATGGGGGTGTAAGGGGCATATCATTCTGACTGCTAAGGAGCAACAATTACAGTAAATCCACTTGACAGGACAAAGAGCACAGTTTTCACCTATTCTCCCAAAATTCTCAGCATCATCATTAGCCTAGCTCCAGTAGAGCTGAGCAACTACATTTTCATCCTTTCAGTTGTGAATACAGAAACTGCTGCTCATTTAGACTGCTGAATACACAGCCCTGTTTACTCCAAAAAACAAACAAGTTTTCCTTCATTCTTATAACTACACTATTCACATTCACTGAATCTCATTCTACCTTATGGCTATTTAATTAACACACTATACTATGATGTCTGAAGTCACACAGCTAGAGGGACAAAAAAGCCTCAGAAGCTCACTCTAGTAAGTTCTAAAAACCTATAAAAATAGAGTATTTTTGATAGTGTTATACTGGAACAAATTAAGCTTTATGTCTAACCAAACCAATGAGTCTGACAAATGCCTTCATAATTTACATTGCCTAGCCGTACATGATCTTTATAAAAGATGAACTTGTAAGTCTTGTGCTTGACTTTGTGCTCAGAAACTTCACAGCATTTTCAAACAACTTCCCTCATCAAGTTAACCGTAAAAAAATTCAAGAAATATTCATAGTTTGAAATAATGTCTCTACTTTAGGACCCTTGCAGCATAACAAAGCTGGGAGAGATTTTCCCTCCTCCTGTTCAACAGAATCAATTTAGAAAATGGTAACAGAAGTTTACAAATTAGTTGTTACCCTACTAATGTGTTACCTATATCCTCACCTGAACAGTCCTATTCACTTTTATCAGCTTTGGTACTCACAGAACTAATTCCCACAGCATTAATAAAGAACTATTTAAGGTTTGTATGTGTGTAAGTATTATGTACTCTAAGCAGAATACAATGTGTTCCCAAGAAAATGAAGGCTTTATGAAAATATCACTTCTAGGATTAAAAAAATTTCTAAAATAGAAAATTAGATGGTTTAGGATTATTCAACTGTTACAGTTTCTAAGTGTGATTTTACAATCCAAAATGCTGCATGGTCATTTCATTTAAGAAATGCAAGAAGCAACTCCAACATATAGAAGGGAAAGTATTACTGAAGTCCAGGCTAAACCTAGACAGTGAGATTATTTTTTTATTTTTTTTTAACATTCTATCACATAATTTCAGATGTGTATTGCCTATTCTGCTCCCAAGACCTCAGCCGCATTCAACACAAAAATTATTGCTCTTATTAAGAACATATTGTGGTCCTGATGTTCTGACCTTGGCCATCAATCACAGTTTGCAGAGAGTGGTCTGCCACGGAGCACTTGCTGGCTGTGGTACTTACCTGGGTGCAGATAGTAGGGAGACAGAGCGCCAGCTTGACCATGTCAGGAAGAATGGATTGGAACAGATGTTGAGCCTCTGCATCTTCAAGAACCTGTTAAAAACAAGGAAGAAAAAAAGCATTTTACCTCAGAAATAATGATTGAACAGAAAGTTTCTGAAAAGAGTACCCATTCAAAAGAAATAAGAAAAAAACTAGGTTCTTTTAGCTTCATGCAAATCTGTAATATTTTCATCCTAGTACCCTGCTGAATTTACCTTGCAATAATCCACTGACTGAAATACAGAAACAACTCTCAAAAGCTGCAGTTGAGATGTCACCAAATGCCCTTTTAGAGGAACCTTGAATAAATTATCATTCGACTGCTTCCAAAGCAATGAACCAAATTCTCAACTGAAAAATCACTACCTAACCACAGAAGCACTGGAACAATTTACCTAGATTTTGTATACAGGTCATAGTCCAAGACAAGTACCTATGGCATTCTCTCATTAAGGACAGCTGAAATGCACTCCTGGGTCAGATCAGTGGGCCTTCACAGCAGCAACAGGAAATCCTATACAAGCGGATGCAACCCCAGGCATTTTCTGCCTTCCATCCCAACCATGTTCCCTCAAGGACTGCAGCCACTGCATTACATAACACTGCCTGGTCCCATATGCTAAAACTGCATCTTTTCAGTCTCCTCCTGTAAGACAGCTGATACTATGACTGTTTGAGCTGTCCCTCTCCCTCTACCTGTTCTAACATTCTTCCTGAGAAGGGAAGACCAGAATTGACAACACTGAAAACAAATGGACATATCAGTGTTTCACATGGCTTCTCAAAGCTTTTATCATCAAGACCAGTCACATAAAATCCTTCTTGCCCTATTCTGTTCCCTCCCTGACACTGCCCAGCCCACCACTGACATGTTTGGCCACCAGAGCATCTCAAGCCAATACATTCAGAGAAAATCCAGGGTTCCTCTTCTAAGTTGCAGCTGCCAGTTCTGAGCTCAACATCACACACCCAGGGTTTAGATGAACCCACCCACACCCCTATTAATGTATCATACACCTGCCTCTAAAAGGTGCAAAAAGCTCTTTATGGCGGGCAATGCTCTACAAAGAAAAGCTAGGATGGGAGAGTGTAAGAAGAAAAGCAACATCAAGTGGTGCAGCTGCAACACACAACGCAGCACAAAAGCCTCAAAACTCACATTCTGCCATATGAACGGGCTGAGGGAAGATCAAGAAGGGAAAGGCACATTCTTCATCTTCCTGTGCAGCAGAAGTTTTTCCCCTGATCTAGGAATGCAGGCAGCAGATGTGACTGGCTGTCAGATTTGCACACTGCATTTAAGGCAAAAAGCAGAGAGAATACACACCTTGCACTACAGCTGGGGAACAGAATACAAAGGTCACAGTTCAGCTGTCTGCCCCCTCCTTCCCCTACATCCAGGGAACCTGTACTTGAGACCACTGCCCTCCAACTGTTTCTACACTAAAATCATGCAAATTCTGAAATGGTGGCTTTAAAACTACAGAATATTATTTTTCAAGTAACACTTAGAAAATAATTTGATTTACTACCAATTTCACATAAAAACAGCAGCAAACTGAACGGATGAAACAGCATGGAGGTATTGCCAACATTAGTCTCTGCAGCACTTAAGACTAATCGTGAAATCACAGAAAGTCATCTTTTGAGCCATATAATCAGAGTATTGTAATTCACATTTCAATGAAAAGTCTCACATAGGCTTCAGAATGTAAAAAAGATACTGGCAATTCTCTTGAGAAAAGGAAAATACGGTGCCTCTGATTCAAAGCACACTGTTCCTCATAAAGGCTGAAATTTTGGTTGAAAACTACAGCTTCTGTTCTTCTGAGATCATTAAAATAACTACTGAAATATCTTTGCTCTATCCTCTCCCACTCCAAGTGATATAAAGGGATAAGAGTACTCAAGAAGTTAAAAATCAAAATGCAAACAAACGCTCAAAGGACAAACAACTTCTGGTAGGGAAAGGGGGAAAATAAAACAATCCCAAGACCTACACAGTTACTTCCTATGTATTATGTGTGCTGCTCACGAAGACATACAAACAAGGTTTTAATTTAAAGTTTTAAAATTAAACAAGAACTTACAAAACCCAGCAAGTCCAGGAAACATGCAAATCATTTGATATAATAGAGGAAAAAATCAAGTAATATACAAATTACTACTGAAAATAAATTTATTTTTTTAAGATTAGGAAATAAGCAAGATGCATCTCTCTCTCTCCTGTTGCTGGCTACATATGCACCCACATATTTACACAGTAGAAGTCAGATCCTGAAAACGAAGACCTAACCTTTAACATCATCTGCTCTAGCAAGAAACTCTGCTCTGTTCTTAGGCACAATGTTTTTAAGTGCCATAAAGTAACAAAATGAGCAGTTAAAGTCTGAAATTTCAGATACAGAGAATGAATACATAAGTTATATCTATTCAAAAGATGACATTTAACCTCAAATGTCTACCAGGCTGTCAAATTCTGATATTCTCTCCCCTTCGGGTAACACTTCCTCTCTTTTAAGGTTGACATATAAAGAGTGGCTGCCATGGTTTGCTGACTGCCACAGACTTTACAGTATCACTTATCTGGTGACACATTATGGCACCAGACTTTGTCATAGCTGTCAAGACTTCAACCTTTTCTTTATGCCTCTTTGAAAACAACATAACAGTATGAGACAATTTCTTCCCAAAACATAAGCAGGCCAGAAATTGCACAGCTCAGCTCTGATGCAGAATGCTTAACTACAAAGGTCACTTCTTCAATTCTGAAATTCTACTTTTTCTTCTTCTTACCTTCCTATTGAGCTACCAGAATATGCTCTCCTCTGGATATTATTTCTATGCATGACTTTTACTAGACCTCCACTAATGATAAACATCAAAATTCAGAGCTCTTAATGCCCAGAAGCATTCTCATTGACTTCTGATTATTCTTACACGTAAACAAAGTGATTTTTATTTTAAAAGCATTGGGTGCCATGAGGATCCCACAACATCAAAAATATGATCATTGTGAGTTCACAGACCTGGCCAAGAAACTCCTAATTCAGCACTGTTCTCTATAAAACCACCAAGCATCAATGGCCACGTCCACACAACTATAGCCTACCCTTTCTCCTCATGGACTCTTCTTGTACAGGTAACATTCCTATGAGGTTTCTATGACAAAGAACACCGCAAATCCCTGGCTGCTTGGCCCTCAGCCCCTTCTGACCACTAATCCAGCACATCATCAGAGGTGCAGCTTTGTAGACCAACCACTGTCACTGCGTATTCTCAGCTATGCTGAGTGCAACACAGAGCCTGGTGTTATCTATGACAGTCTTTCCAGATTTTGAAAGCAGCAAAAAAAGAACACTCAATCATGGAAAGTGAAAGGATTCCAGGACGTGGAGTGCTGACACCACAGCTACATCTGGCAGACATCCCACGATGCAAATGCCAACCTGGGAGAACCCTGCATTAGCACAGAGAACACCTGGGCAGAGAACTGAAAGAAGATTTATTTAGAAGGAAACCCTCTTCAGGAAGAAGTGACTTGCACTGATGCAAAATCCAGAATATTTAGAGTGCTATTACATATTCTACTTATCTGATGCTGCTGAAAGAGGGATGTGTCATTCTATCCCATCAAACACACACACAACCAGCACATTTCACCAGTTCCCATGTTCATCTGACAATTTCCTGAGATCCTTCAGCTCGCTAATGCTACAGGAAAATAACCTGGGGATGAGGGGTAATCTTCCTCTGCATTGATAAGTCACAGCAGCCTACCAAAAAGTCATGCATTATTAGATGTGTGCAGAGTGGGCGGCAGGTGAGACAGAACCAGTCGCGCTCCTTGTTAATGGGCTACAAAGGCATGCATCGGTTGCAATTCTTCTCACTGAAAAAAGCGACAATATTCTAGTCAGAATGAAGTTGTTACAACAAGCACCTCACTTGGAAGTAAATCTGTTCATATAGGAATGTCTGTATCCATCCAGTAATGTGCTTTTAACTGTGTACAACCTTTTTCAAGGCTACCACTCTGCAAATGTTAAGAGAAAGGACTGAGTTACCATTTTTAAAAAACACTAACATTTGTTCTATAACTGAAGGAATTCTGAAATATGAAATGATTGACAACAATTTTTGATAAAGGAAAATACATTAAGTACCATAGCAATTTTGGCTTTAAACAATTGATCAGTTTCTCCTTTCTTTATTATGCATATATGCCTGTCACAGCTTCCTTCAGGATTTGAAATACAAACATATATACACTGTTGACTTGATTCAGCCCTCCAATCATGCAAAATACATAGGAAGTAAATAAAAGCAGGGGTTATACCCTGAGGGAAAAGTATATGGAATCAGAGTTGCAAAGCATGACTTGTCTTTTGCCAAAGAAATCACATGGCAATTTCATCACTATTTGCACTGGAGTGGCTGATTAAATGAACATGACTTAGGGCTCCAATTCAAAAGATGCAAATAGCTCAGTGAGCCGTAGCAGAAGGACGAGCTCTTGGCCAAACCTGCATTGCAATTTAGCAAAAGGAACATTTATACTGCAGCAAAGAGGCCTGACTAAATGCAGCCATAAGTAATGGCCTCTTGTCACTATAAACCAGTCCTCCAAAACGTAACGGACGAGGATCCTGACAGTCCTAATAAGAAGGATCTGCAGTAGTATGGGGTGATAGTGATGGCAGAGAGTTTAAATCTAAATCTGACAGCTCATCAAAGCAAACAAACTGCACACAGAGAACACAAATTTGGACAGCTCCATCTATCACATAGGAAGGTAGAGCCATCACGCCAACAGGCAACCAGCATGCTAAGACAGCAATGGCTTAATGCTTTCAATTTGTTTGGGTTTATATCTCCACATTAACTTCTGTGGTAGGACAAGGACCAACTGAATCATGGTCTTAGGATGAAGAGGAAAACCAGAGCACTTCCTTCAGACTATATGTCTCTTATGTCCTAATTCTAATGGATTTTGAGTTCGTTTTTCCCTCCCAGCTGCCATAAGGCCTCATGCTGTAAGTGCTGCGCACCATCACTTACTACATTGAACTACCTTTCCAGTAACAAGCTTCATAATGATTTTAGTGTAAGATATCACATGGTTAGAGGTAGTAATGCTGAACTAAGCAATTAGACAAATGAAATAACTTGTCTCAAATAAAATATTTCTGTATATTTTTACAGGGCATTTCAAGCCACATGGTAAATAGTTTCAAGCTGAAAAACTTGATTTCAAATAGAGGTATAGCAAATTAGGGCATAAAAGGTTGTAAAGCATTGGCACAGGCTGCGCAGGGAAGTGGATGAGACACCATCCTTGGAAGTATATAAGAAATTTGTGGGGAAGGCCTTACAGACATGGTTTAGTGGTGGCCTTGGCAGTGTTGGGTTAATGGTTTGATTTTATGAACTTAAAAGTCCTTTCCAACCTAAACAATTCTATGATTCTGAGACACTGAAACACCTGAGCGTGTTCAATCAAGCACAACATGTGGCTGCTCCTTTACTGCACTGAGCAATGTCATCTTCATTTTCTCTTCCTTCCAGAGCAGCCTGTACTTACTTACTTGTTCTCCTGTCTCATACAGAAGTCACACGCTTTTTGTGTACTCTTTAACATGCAAACATGGTGGAGTCCAAATCCACGACTAGAACTTCCCAGTGCCAATGAAACAACCAAGCCACTGTCTAGGACATTGAAGTCTTTTATCTGAAAGTAAACCTACCTCAGACTGGCAACCTGTACGCCCTTTCTTGCCCTAAATCCTTGTCAAGAGTGCTTTTAAACGTTATAGAATCCTAAAAGCAGACTTTCTCAATCTGTTATTTGGAACAGCTGGGAAGAAAACAAAAAAAAAGTCTAAACAAGTTTTTACTGGTTGACTTTAAAAACTAATATATTTAAGTGAATACACCCCCAAAAGAAGCTTCACTAAGTGTACTCTTTACAAAGCCTTTTCTTCTGAACAGGGAAGAGAAGAATTCTATTTAAACACATTGTGCAATAACTATTAGCATACCTCATACCTGGACAAAGACACTAGGCTGCAGCCCACTAACTCACATGCCTATGTAAAAAGGACTCTCTGTCATGTCAAATGTTACACATATAAACAGATCGAAATCTAGAAGAAAAGAAGGGGTGGGGGATGTGCACGCGCATATTTTAGTTCTCATTTTATTAAGTGAATTAACTTCCAAAACTGCAGGAAAGAATACTCTCATCTGCCTCCTTTAGTCACCTTACAAAACTAATTCAGTAGGAAACACACTTAGCTGTCAAATCCAACCCATTTCTTGAGCACTTGTCTGATTAGAAACTAAAGGAAGGACAAAGTAATCTTTGGAGGAAAGAGGGAAAACCCATAACACTGGATTATGCAGAGAAGAATCTTATTTCAGAAGAAGAATGCCTCTGACATTTATCAAACCCGCAAACTGACACTTCAAAAGCAAAAAAGAAGACAGCTTACAAGGCAGAGGTTAATTCATTGTTGTTTAATTTTTTTCCCCATGAAGGCTCATTCACGTCTTCTGCCAATCCAACCCTAGAATGATCTCTCAGGTGTATCATCCTCAGCAGTTGCTGCTTTGTTTTTAAAGCTTTTAAACACTCCAAGTAAAACCTGAGATAAAAATGTGTATTTATTTTTCAGTCTCCTCTTAATGGTTTTAGAAGCCCAGTTTATACTTCCAAGGTACTGGAAACCTAACTTCAATCACTTTCATTACCCATGAGTGATATCTCAGTCCTGATTCCCTACAGGCCACCACCAGACTCAACCTGTGTCCTCTTGCAAAGCGATTCTGTCACAGGTACAGGCATCACAACCATTTCCGAAGCAGTGGCAGAGTCCTGGGATGAAAAGTCAAATACTACTTTCTAAGTACTTTCAAGTTACTCTTGGGAAGTAGAGCAGTGGGGAGGACAATGACCCAGCTACTGCAGCAGGGCTGTAACATGAGAGAGAAAAAAAAAAGAGTACCTTTCACATGATAAGAGTGAAAACAATCTATTTCCAGGCTGATTCAAAACTCTTACCTCTCTAAATACAGTACTTGGGGGAAAAATGTTTAATACTGCTATGACTACAAAACATCTGCTGAAAATCATAGTGCAGAAGCATTTGAAAGCCAAGTGATATTAAAAACACCTTTTTTCAACCACTTTTGAAACCAATAAACTTGGCACTAGAAGTTTCATGAGACAACATTGGTATTACTGTTATGAAAACGGCATTTTTATTTTAACATGTCCCACTCCCCCCTCCCCCCCCAAAAAAAGTCAAGCACATGCAGAAGGGGAAAAATAAGGATCAAGCCAAGTTAACACAGTACCATTGCAGATTTCATCAAATCTATAGACTATCTTTTGCTTGTCTATCAGTATTACATAGACTCAAAATAACCAATAATTTGTGAAAAATATCCCGTAATTAATATTACATTGGCCAAATAAGACACTCGGACCATATTCAGAGTACACATTTTGTCATCTTTGTAAACCTGCTCTTTAAAGAATGCATGGCAGATGGTAAACTCCACAAGGAAGCAATATAAGCAAATTCAGTTTTTCAGCTGAAAAGGCAGAAGTAAAAAAAATGGGAGTACAGTTACAATATACTTCACTTGTGCTTTCATATTCATCCTAACAATGGCAATGTCTCTTTATCACTTCCCTACTTCCATGTACACCTTTTCAGGGATAATTTATCTTGAACGCTTTGTCCATTAGGTTTGGGGTTTTGTTTTGTGNAAAAAGCACAAAGCCGCTAAGGAAAGCCCCCATAACCAAACGGAGCTTCTCTTAGTCATTTGGGATAGATAGGTGAGCACAGATTACTGATGATTTACGCATAATCTAATGGAAGTAAATCTATCTATTCACCAGACCTGTGATCCCAAAACAAAGCAAAGTAAACATCAGAAGACAGCTTTTAAAACCAGAATACTTATATTTACTAGGAACGTTCTCAATACAATGAAAAGCTACGAAAGAGACTCTCAGAACTGTCTTTGTAAAGATCTTTATTAAAGCATAAAGTATCCACAAACACTTAAGACACGGTGTAAACATAACAACTGGTGTGTGCAGATATCCTTTCCTGGTAATTTCAACTTAATAGTCATTGTGACAGTGCTTAAAAAACACCACTTAAAAATACTCAACTGTTCTGCCAAGAGAGTATAGAAAACTAAGAACAAGCCTGTAATTCAATATTCTGTGTCCTCTTCAGTGCCTAGCTTCTAATGTTTTGAATGTGTACAAAATGCATATTCTTCCCATCCCAGAAAAGCTCACCTTTTGCCCAATATGGTAATAAATTCCTTTCTGTAAAATGAAAACCCTTCATGGCACACTCAAAAGACCCTTTCAGTTTAGATTTAACAAAGGTAATCTGATGTAACGAAAATTGCTTGAAAACATCTGGACTAAAATGAAATCCAGCAAGGAGCAATGGACAAGCTATTTTCAGCCTCAGGACATTCTGTTTCTTGCTTAAAAGCCTACATTTGTAGTGCTAACATCTCCATACAATGCTCACTTCTGTTAGTACTGTCCAGACAATTATAAAAATGATTTATCAAAAACCCAGTCACCAGAACAATTTGGAACTTCAAAATTCCTTCTATTCCAGTATCACTGATTGCAGCAATCATTTTTTCCAAGCAGGTCATTAAAAGAATGAAACATACAGGAAAGACTGACATGGGTTAATTTTAAGACCTGCAAGGAGACAGGAATGGGGTGAAGCCTTATTAGAACACAAAAATTTACCAAGATACAGACATACCTAACTGTAGAGTGTGTTTTGTGTTAGGTCTTTCTCAAATGAATGAAAATCCAGAGCTCAACCATAATCCAACTAGACTATAGTGCATTTGCAACATCCTCAGAGGTTGCATTTACAGTCCTTTTTTTTTCAGATGAAAGTTTAAAATAATGGTAAAAAAACCAGAAGCGTAATTTCCAAAATCGTCCAGGCAATTTGCAAAATTTCTCAAGCTAAGTTTGAAGATATTAAGGATAAGACTACACACACATATAAAGGCTGTGTGGTTCAGAGGCTCTGTTTGAAAACTTGCAATTGAAGGAGAGTATTTCATCGACAAAACAGTTCTTAATTTTATTCAGTGATCTCAAAATGCAACCAATTCTTCTTAGAGAGGAACCAGACACACTGACAATATTTGCACATCTGATTGCTTTGTTCAGTTCTCCAACATGTAGGTTTCTCTATCTTAACTCAATTACTTGCATCTGACAAGTAACAAGTTCAGGCCAAATGTGCTAGTATACTATGTAGTAGCATACATGTAAACGAGAAACTACAGTTTGGCCAAAAAATGCATATTAAAGCACATTCTGTAGATACTATCTCAGGTTTCTAACACAATTCAGCAGTTCAGTAACACACGTGCTAGGTATTTCAGTGAAATACATTAGTTATTTTCTATTTATTTTAATTATTCTTTACTGCAAAACATTAACTAACAGAAAGACAACTCATTCTAACATGCTTTACCACTTCTTATTTTAAGAATATTCTCCTATATTGTGGAATCTGCATGGAACACCTGCAGTAGGAAAAGTGTGTGTTCACATATCCATATAAATATGCTAGGCCAAAATTTAAATAGTAAGGATTTGTGCAAATGAAAAGTAATTTCTAGTACAATAATTAACTTCGATTTTTCAAGAAAAGGAAAGCAGACTTTTGGAAGAGCAAAACACAGGTAATATGTGATATTTCCAGAAAACAGAAAAAGTTGTATTCATAAATTAATTTTTTTGCATATTTATCTTGTGTATTATACAGTACTAAATCTACATATTTTAAATTACATCTACAGAAATTTTGAAAGAGGCATTAAGTGAGGTTCTAGAAATTTACACACAGACACTTGCATGTAAAAGCAGATGGTAACAAAGCCTCACATCACTGTTCCCGACTTCTAAAAGTATCTAGCACCAGTATTATCATCATGCAAGTTTTAGTGGCAAGAGGTGAGAAACGGAACTTCTTTTCTAATCCTCCTTCAAAACTAATTACAGCTGTAATTGTAAGACAAACATTTTGAAAAGTCCACATACCATATGATGTAAAAGCATAACCAAAGGGTGAAGAAAAATAGCAATATATTCCTTCAGCTTGACAAGTGTCTTTGTTTTCTTGCTTCATGGCTTTTTATCAGATTTTAGGATAAGCTGAGATTCCTGCCATTACAAAACCCAACTCCTAACAGTCAATTTTGAGGCTAAAACCAGTGAACTCATGCTTGACTGGACAAGGAGAAAAAGCAGCACAGATAAAGTACATTCTTCCTTCATGCTGAAGGTCCTTCTCTGCAATGAAGTACAGGGAAGAGACTGGTCTTTTTAAAGAGCATTATCATGCTTCTTTCAATCTCATAGAAAAATCCAAATGTAAAAGTTAGACTGTTTCTTTCATAATATAAAAATATTTCTTGCATGCCTAATTTGTATGGGAATGAGCAGCAAATATGCAGTTCCTGGTCATTAAATAGATTGATTGGCTTCAAACAGCTTTTCCAGGAGACAAAAAGACCACAAGCCATCCTTACCTAGGCACTGCAGACACACACATGATTTTTCCTACACTAAAAGCAAATACAACAGTTGGGAACTGAGTATTATATAGTGGAGAGTGTCTTTGTAAAGATATTGAGAGCATATCCCCTTTAAGTATTCCTACTTGAGTCAAGTAGGCACCAAGGGTTTAAGTTCAACAGAGAGCCTGGAAAAGCAGATTTTAACAGACATACGTGCCCTCAAGAGAGGTTCATTTAAAATGTCAATTACCTTTCCTTTTTTTCACTCCTAAAAGAGGCTAGTGTACAGAAACCATGCCCTTCTGTCAGCAACACCTCATACTGATACTACACCACAATGGGCCTTGCATGACAAGGCCACTTTTATCTCTCAACTTCAATCCAGAAAAGTCATAAGAATATAAAATGGACAATTTTTTATTAAGTACTGCTGCTAAATATCACAAGTTCTGTGATAGGACAAAACAGTTGAGTTTGATACAGGTCAATTTTGAAGGCCACAAGTGGTGAGACTGCTCACTGCCTGGGTTGCTTCAAAAGAACTCCTGTTTTAAGGACAACAGAGGTTCTGTATCAGGAAAGCTCCTGAAGCTCCACAACATAAATGCTACTAACCTAAGTTCTTGTATATTATACAACTAAAACTGAGTTTAAAGGAAGGATCAGCTTGCAAGAAATCATGCCCTGCTAATATAATGTCATGTCATTTTCAGATTTAGACACTCCTCTGTTCCTGAAAGAGCAGGAGAGATGCAAGCAAGCAATCAAAGGAAGAGTTAAGCTTGAGTTCTATGAGATATTAAAGCAGTATAATAAAAACAAAGCATGTCCAGAACAAGCAGACCCAAACTAAAGCAGCAGATCACGTGACTGTCTTAAATGACAGAACTCTAATTTTTCCTTTAGATAAAGTTGCTGCTGTTGCAGATTAGTCTAAGGCATAAGCCTTTAATAACTCAACTAGACTTTTTATTTCATGCACTTTGGTCTTGACAGGAAGTGGAAGGGCAAATCTATAAAAAAAGAAAATAAAACCCACTACACTGTTGAGCAAAAGCATGTAAATAAAGCTCATCTACAGCACATTGTGGATGCCCATACAGCTCCATCCATAGTGGCTTCCTCACTTTTCCTTTTCTGCTTCTTGCTTACTCTTTCCTGTCTGGTTTCTAGGTAAGTTCTGGAGAAACAGACGCAAGGAGGACTTACAAGCAACAAGAATTTTGCATGAAAGAAGAAAAATGTTAGCAGTAAAAACTGTCATCCATGAAGTAGTAACTTGAATAAATCCTAAGCCTGTTTGCCAATATTAAGAGACAGATGGCAAAACAAATTAATACAATGTGGAAATGCTTTAGAGGACAACAAAACTATCAGAGGCCTGAAACAAATAAGCCACCAAGATCTTTATGTACAATGTTCTGTGAACAAGTTCTATGTTCTATGTATAAGTTCTATGTTCTACATACAAGTTCTATGAATTTTTTTAAAGAAACAAAAAAAAATCTAAGCTTTCAAATTTACTTCACTATGCAAACAGTAATTTTACTTCCACACATTAACTGACATTCAAAAGAATCTTTTTAAAAGTGTGAGGGCTCCCTCTTCTGACAACACTTTGAACAAACTGCAGAACTGATCAGGCTATCTTACTTTGGAAAAAAATCCCGGCTCATGTACATAGTATTTATTCTCTATTAGTTACGAAAGTTGAAATTTTTTTAATCTAAAGGAAATGAAGCAAACCAAAGAAACTGGTAATTATTGTTATAATAAGAAAACTGACTTGAATCTTAGAGTATGGTTTAAAAATAATGCATATTTTGATTGTGTAACTTGCAAGGAAACGATCTAAAAAGAACGCCAATGTAAGACTGATAGGACAGCATTTGACAGAACAATAGGTGAGGTGAGCTGTGTCCATAATCAGAAGATAAAATAACAAATAGCACTTTATAATTTACCAAACACAGACCTATTGAAGTAATATATGAATACAGTGGCCTTGAATCCTTAAAAGACACCATTAAATTTGTGGACGGAGACCCCTTCTAAATCAGATCACAGAATTCTTAGCTAAGCATGCACTGAAAATCAATAGCACCTAAGAACATAAATAGATATTTACACAACTAGACTCTGTTTTAATCTTTTTCTTTTAATATATATTTGTGACCATTTCTCCTTCTGTTGAGCTGCTGCCACTCCCTTTGGGCTGATTACTGAAGCCAGTTTTCCTTTTATCCAACCCACACACAATCTTTGCTGGTCAAACATCACCTGAAACAGTTCCCCTGTTCCCTCAAAACCATAGGATAAGCATGACAATATACTGGCCCTAGGTATGCCCTTAAACACTAATTCCCAAATACAGCAAATTCAAAAGCACTACAATTCACTACAGTTAGTACAATTAGGTCATTTCCACAGACGACGTCAACTTCCACTCAAGGGTTGCTCACTTAGGCAGACTGTGAACAGTCCTTGAAAGCAGATGCCTTGTTAATTTACAAAACTAGAAGAGTTCACACGCCGCTTTATAACAGAAGAGATTCAGGCATTTCTCTACAAAATGTATCCTTCTCCACATGGTCTGTTCACTAAACTCTATACATTCAACAAAGCAAGCCAGGGTAAGATTTCACTCCTGTGTCTACCGGAGGCTACTGTGTCACAAGCACTTCACTGTTTATTGAACACACTGCTGCACACTCTTTAATTTAGTTTAAAATCTGCACATGAGACGGCTCTCCTCCCTTCATCTGGGAACCCCACAAATAAATTATTCCCAGGAAACAGAATTTTCCTTTTCATCCTCAGTGAAAGATTGATGCCTGATACGTAGTTTGTGTCCCTATTGTCCCTCTCTTCTCTGGAGACAGCTGATATTACTTACATTCTCTGGCTGATGATCTCTGAATCTAATCGCCCATAATTTCCAAGATCCCAAATGCACAATACGAACACATCAGGACAAGCTCAGTTGTGCTTGTAGCAATATGATGCAAATCTGGTACATTCCCGAGTCAGATTTTTAAGTAAATAGCACTTGCACTTCAAAACATTCTAATTTAAACATGTATTCTTTAATAACGCAAGAGTGAACAGCTGAACAGCCCATGTTAATTTCAGTTAGTACAAGAGTCAACGGAAGCAAAGAGGCCAGATGTCCACACCTCTACTATCAAGCCATGACAGCCTGAAAAACAGAGACCCCAGAGATGAGAGGAAGGAGCACTAAACTGGCAAAATGGGTGAGCACAGTAGCTCTGTGGCTTGCAAATATGATAACATCAGGACTTTTATAGCTACTTTTTGTCTATAACAACAACACTGTGCTGGATGCAAGAGGAAACATTCTGTGAAAGAGCAGTCCCCACACACAATGAAAACAGGCAACAGAAAGACAGCTCCTCTGATCACAGGACCTAAGCAGACATCTATTTACATACACAACTAACAAAATTAACTTCAAATCAAATTTAGTTTCCATTGAACCTTAATAGCAAGCCCCTCCCAAGGAAACAAGCACATGTGCTTCTAAAGTACTTCTAAGATGGGGGAAGAAATATACAATAATTTCTACTGCATCTCATTTAGTCTCCCATAATGTTTTAATTAGCAGTTCCTGATTGTCAGTCAGGATTGTTTTCATGAAACAGAGAAAGGGCACTTATCACCCTATCTTCAGTAAGTTTAGGTGTTACGGAAGCACCCAAATCACATGTCTAAGATTTAAAATTAAGCCAGTTCATAAAGTATAATTATTGCTTCAGCGTAAGTTATCATCAGCCAAATAGCTGTTCATGTAGACGATGACTGCAAACCCTTTACTCTCAAAAGCGGTAATAAAGCCAAAAGCATTGAGACATATAGGCAAAGTAGTCACTTCTGTTTTACTTTTCTTCCTATTTTACATCAACTTGTTTTACCTTCTCACAGAAGTCAGTAAGAGCTGTGAAGTCCCATTTCTTGGAATAAGCAACATTGTACCTCAGTATGGCCTCCTAGGGAAAGAACACAGCAGAAGAGAGCTTAGACGTAATTAATAAAGGAAGAAAAACCACGTCAGGAAGTTTCCTTGTTGAAGGAACAGCACCATCTGGTGGCTAAACCCTGCCAGAGAGCCCACCAAAATCTGTAACTCTATTAATATGATGCAATTCCACGATACTGAACCCTCTGTTTCAGGTTTAGCATTGAATAAGCTTCAGCCTACAGGTTTTTCCTCCGAGCACAAAACAAGACAAAGCATGCTTGGATCTGCCAACACACAATATCAACTGTTTGCACCCCATGCTTGCTCTTGTTATAAGTATCAGTAAAAGGTGTTTCTCAGCAATATAGCAGAAGTTGTACCAGTTTAGAATCAGAACCACAACAAAATTAAATAGGCCTCTACAACAACACCACCTTGAAAAAACTTAACAGGAAAAAATTACCAAATAAAACAGTATTGCCAAGGGGAGTCTCATCTGTTGCTGGGGAAGCACTACTTATTCATTTAAACTTTATCTGTAGCTTTCACATTCTCCTCCTTCCCTGCCTTTCAGGTTTAACATAAATAACTTTATTTTTCACCAAAAATAAAGAGCAATTCTAAGCTACTCCAAATCACAATTCATGTAATGTAACTATAAGAGTTACCAACAGAGCACTAGTCTCCAAAATCTATAGATTTTTGTCAGCAGCTTGAATTGTTGTGATTTTAGTGGAGTGAACTGAAGCAAAAATTACTATTTCAAACCCTCTCATCTGTGCATCCTCTACCATCTGGCTACAGAAAGCCCTCACACTATATTTACTGCTAACTAGTAGATACTACTAGACAAAGTTTTAGGCAAACTTAAAAAAGAGAATTCATTTTAATAATACCTAATAAATTCAGTAGTAACATTTAGGACTCATTGAGAACTTCAATTCATTAGGGAATCCCTTGAACAGCACAGATTTTTTAAGTAATTAAACAAATAAGACTAAGCCAGAATCACTATCAGTATACAGAGAACCTGAATGTACTTATACGTATATAGACTCGATTTCAAATTGACAAGCTTACCTTTAAATCATGTGAGCAGGTAAATTTGTTAAGCAAGGCAGTTTGGATTAGTTCCCATCGACTTCCAGCAGTTCTATCTCCATTCTTTAAAGCAACAGCCGAAAACAAAGTCAGATTAAGTTATTCAAAACAGAAAGACACATATACTACTAATTGTCTTCCTTCGCACATTTTAAATAAACTTTGCTTTATTTGTGAAGTTCTTTAAAAATACACGTCTTTTGAGTATCTGCAAAAGAACTTCTGCAGCTTCTAGTTCACTGCATTACACTTCTTGTAAGAGTTCACTTGTAACTGAAGCATTCACAAAATTCAGAGGGCTCTTTTTCACAAATGCAGCACTCTTTCTCATGCCACCTCAAGAAGGACAAATAATGTTCAGCACATTCTTCACCAAGAAAGTGAATGATGCAGATAGAACATGACCACACTTTATAAAATCTGCAACTCAAAAATATGAACTGAACTCACTTTATAAAAATTCAATTTCAAGAACATTAAGGGTTCAGAAGATAAAAGCATACTGCTGTGGTTGACTCTTATGCCAACCCAAATTTAAGACTTCCTGTGATACTCTTCCTCAACAGAAAGTCATAATGCCCACTGCAAGCAATAATGACATTTCTTACTAGACTACCACATCCTGACTGTTTCTTACAAGGGCAGAGACAAATCATCTTGCACATCTGGCAACAAAGACCTATCTTATCAACATGTTACCTCTGAAACATCAATTACATTCATATTATGCTCCCTCTGTAAAACTGACACATGAAAAGGCTAGGTGTATTTCATAGAGGCTGTAAGAATTCTATGTTCCTGAGTCAAGTACCAATAATCATTATACTGTTTTCACTACAGGACATGCTGATTTTATTCACCACAGACTGAAGTATTTCAGTGGGTATGTTTAAGCAAATCTCAAGCAGTACCAAGAAATACCAGTTCAACAAATCATTCAGGGCCAACTCTAATCTCTGCCATTGTTTTAGCAGAACAACTGTCAGATACATCTCACTATTACCAATATCTTGCAGAGCATTATAATGAAACTGTGGTTACAAAGTCATTCACATCTGTTGGCATTGCAAATTGCTTCACACACACACAAACTATATACCATATAAATATATAAGTAAATAAATACATAACTTATAAGGAGCTTAAGTTTATACTCCATTTAAGTATAGAAATATATGCATCATCAACTCACTCACTAGGTAAAATAATTACTAGGAAAAAAAGTCTTCTGCTCTGTCAGAAGCATCACAACCCAAAATCCAGCTTTTCAGACTTGATTTTCTAAATCCATACATAGCTTGACGACTGAGCAAATGCAGCAGACTGAAAACTCATCTATGTGTAAAGAAACTTACTTGATTACACAACTGTCTTACCTCATCCTCTACAGGGTATAAATTTTGCTCTGAGCAGGGCATTTTAACATGCTTGTTGTCCCACAAATCTTTGTAGTGAGTTGGAAAAGGTTTAGGCACCTCTCCTTCCCTCAGAAGGTCTACCTGTAACACAGAAGGAGAAGGGGAAAAAGCTCAGACTCTACTTTCAAGTTTTAAATAGAAGAAATACAAAGTAAGCAAAAACATAGTTTAAAAAAGCTCTCATCTACAGCCACCCTTTTTGGAAAGGGGTAAGTTATAAACTGACCACATGATGGATATTCAGTTAGAAAAATATCCATCTTGTTAATCTTGTTGAAAAGAATGCCACCTTATCATTTGACCTGTTGAAACACACTCAAATAAAGGCAATATATTCAACTACTATATATTCAACTACCACCTAAAGATTTCCTGATCTATGAATTTCAGTATCTACCTGGTTTCACCCAAATATTTTCAAAATACAATTTCAAATAGTCATGTGCAGAAATAATATTTTTTAATGTAACACTGAAAAGGATGAGAAATCATTATAGGTAGAGTGGTATTTCAAATTTACTCCACAGAACATCAGAAATGTAAAAATAAATAACATCAAGTTTTTAAAGACATAAAATGATACACAGCCCTCTGGCCAGCACCTATTCTCTCCAAATATGTGTTTAAACTCAATGTGCTTTTCTTTTGGTTGGGATTTATCCATGACCCTACAGGTTTCTAGTCACATTTTATTTCAGCAATAACCGGATGGCATACTAGTCCAAAGGATTAAAGGCAAACATATCAGAATCAGTCTAAAATGCAGTGGTAAAATTCCGAGAAATTCTTCATTCTTTGTCTTTTTCACATCTCGAACTTTTTGTATGCCTTGAATCCAAATCAGAATCACATAAAAATGAAATACAGTATGAAAATGTTACAAACACAAACCTAATTGCAGACATATTTAAATTCCCACAGTTTATAACTCAGACAAGGAGGCACACATCCCCCCACGCAAAGGAAAAGCACTTCTCTCTAACAAGACACAGACAGTACAGCCATAATTGTGTTTCTTTTTGACCCTAATATCCTAACTCTGTGCAACAGAAAAGTCAATTCTCGGGACAATCAGCTGCCCCAGCCCAGTCGCAAGGAATGGCAAAGAAATAGTATTAGCAGGTTGTCGAAATCTAAGACTAACATTTGGCATTTCCCATTTTGGAACAATTGAGTAAGAAATTCGATTTCAGGTGACACACTGAACCATCATACCCTGACGGTTACTGTGTGATTGGCTGAGGGTCGCAGGTGAGGCAGACGGGCTCCACACACCGGCATCCTCCTCATCTCCTCAATCGGTGTTCCAAACCACTTCTTGTTACTTGGAAGGGGAGGTGGCGTATATTTAGCAATCCTCCTTCCTGGCCTCTGGGCTTTGAATTCACACTTTTCTTTCCTGCTGTTAAAATAAAATACATTGAAACATTTTATTTCCACTGAAGAATCTGGTAGGTAAATACACAAATTTCCACCCCAGATTATAACTATAAGAGTCAGTTTATTTGTCAGCCTTTGCTGTGGCCCCAGGTTCAAAGCTTTATTTGGGGAAAATTCCCTCCACCACCCACCTCCTCCTCCCCGACACAAACAAGCACATGTCTACCAAAACACTCTTCTCCACAGGCTGCAAAAACCTTCACAGAACTGCCGTGGAGTTAGCAAGGCATGGTATTTCTCTGCAGTCACCTTTCCCAACAGGATCTGTTTATCTGTGGACAGGAGACAGACTCACTGGTCTGTCTCTGTCAGGATACCTTCTACAGCCTTTTCCCAACTGTTAAAAAACAAATGTGTGCATGCACAAATCAGATTCCTTTCTCAAACTGAAAATAAAAAAAGCAAAGAAATTCCTTAAGCACCCTTTCTCACTGGAGTTGAATTTCTCATGTCAGCCATACAGTACTTGCAAAAGTAGAAATTTAGGACTAACCAAATAAACACTTGCAAAATTCAAATATATGCAAGAGCAGATAAGTTAATTGCCTTTAATGTTCAAAGGTATTTGCATGGATCTGAGATATTTTGGGGAAGAAAAATCTGAGCTTCCTGTATGTTCAGTGTAACACACCAAATGTTTCCCACGCAAGAGAAAGTTCTCAGAGTAAAATGTAAGCTAAGTTAAAAGCCTACGTTTCAAGGCACTGTTCACACCTCTCAATTCCCCGCAGTGAACTTACTCCACCTTTGGATACAGATGTTGTCCAACCTGCTCACTGTGTCCATGCACATGCCAGTATCTCCAGGTACAGCCCCTGCCTCCAAACTAGCCGATCACACATCAGTGTGACACTGGGTCCTGGCCCCTGCGCTCATCAGAGAGCCAGAGCATAACTCCGGCACAGCATTACTGATGTCTGAAACCTGCTTCATAGACTACTGCTTCTTTCCCTGCAAAGGTAAGACCTGACCCACTTTTATGTCCTGTAGACCTGGTCTAAAAACCCCAGCAGAAAACCTTTAAGATTTCCTAATCACCCTTTTAAGCACTGTAGGCAATACCAATATTTTTCCTGGCACTGAGGTTTATAACCTTCATATTATCCTGTTTAGGCTCCAAAAAGCAAAGAAAAAAATCATCTCTCTACAGCCTCCTGCTCTGCCTTACTAATTATTCTGTAAAACACTGATAGAATTCCCATCTATCCACACAAAAAACCCCCTTTTTTCACTAGTTTCCCTTCCCAAACACCAATTTATTGTAACACAATGCTCTAGCACTGACAAACAAGCTCAACCTCTGTTGCTTTCAATCATTTATGTTAATGAAAAGAGAACTTCCTGAAGACATTATTTTCAACTTTAAAATCTCCCTTTCCATACTTTTTTTAGGAAAAATGAATGCATGCAGAATTTTGCTTTTTTTTTTTTTTTTGGTTTTCCAAATACACTCTCAGCCTACTGTTAAAATTTCTCAAATGCAAGCTCCTGTCATCCATTAACAACCCACTGTCAGTCTCTCTTCTATTTCCTTGTAAAGTTCCTTGAGCTGCTCCTCACATCCAGAAACTACGTACCAGTAAACATGAGCAGAACTACTTTCTTGCCCTTAAAGACTTGAGTCTAGTGAGGTAGTCACGTTATACCAACACACAGTCTTTTTGTTTCTGCTCACTTCTCAGCTGCTTATTCCCTTTCTCAGCTCCCACCGAAATCTAAGTTCTTCAGAGCAGAGATTATCCATCTGTCCTTACACAACACAGTCCTGTGTCACACTCAGGGCCTCTATTTCCATTGCCGTAGTGTGCAATCATCAGTCCTTCTCTCTAACAAATTATGAATAAAGCCAAACAAAACAAACACACAAAACAAAAAAGAAACAAATCTACAACTGCTTTCAAAAGTGCAATTTTTCACGTCTATTTCAATCAAAGCATCAATAGCACCGATGGTTCAACAAAAATAAATTCATTATTTTTGACAGATAAAACTAACAAACCCCAGAAAATATCAGTCTCTTCAAGTATTCTGAATGAAATACTGAATGCTAAAGATCCACTCCATAAAGCCCTCCTGTACCACCATTCACTTTCAAGCTTTAAAAATCCCACAGTCTTAAATCTTGAGAAAATCAATTTCCTACAGTGTCTTAATCCCCAATTTTAACAGATCTCAAGTGATTTTAAAATTGCACCGACAAACATACCCTCTAAAAAATACAAGTAGTCCCATTAAAAAAAAGTTCAATCTTACATGAGAGTCGTCTTGGTGTTTTAAAATACATTTTGCAAAATTCCTTATACAATCCAGCCTCCAAAAATGATACAAGCGAGGAGGAAATTTTCAAGCATTAAAAAAACAGATAAAGCATACAGATAGAACACTACCTTTTCTCCTCAACTTTAGGTATCCTCATGAAGTGAGAGGTGATTTTTGAGTCTCTTTTCACACTCTGTTTTGCACCTTTGCATTCTGACAATGGAGCAGGAGGAATTCCAGGTGACTTGATATGCAGAGCGTCGTCTTTAACAGAATTATCTGTTTCCTCAAAGCCTTCACAGACCTTGGCAGAAAAACGTGACTTTCTAGACTCCAATTCAGCATCCCCATATTGAATTCTGAAAGATTTATTTATGGATTTTGACACATTATTCTCCTCTCGCTCATCCAGAAATGGACTTGTTTCTTCATCTGACCCATGGCAGCTATTTTTGGAATTATCTACATCCATTGGTGACTCCGGTTCACTCTCTCTCTCAAAAGCAGGTGAGTCTCCTGAACTGCTCTGACATTTGCTCAGTTTCCCAGGACCTCCAAGATCAGATACAGAGGCATCGCAACCAGCATCTGAAAGCGGACTTTCTGGAACTACATCTCCTTCCTCTTGTTCACCAATTAAACAGACAGAACTGCAACTCTTCAGCTTCTGTGAATTGCATGAAGCCACTTGTCCATCTGTCTCACTGTCTCTGGAAGGAGGTTTTGTAGTTGCTGTTTTCAAAGACTGGCTTGATGACAGCTTCCTCTGAGTCCAATTCTCACTGCTTTCCTCACAGCCTCTCTGAGCCTGCTTGCCAGTTTTGTGCATCTGATCAATGCTGGCATTTTTAAAGAGGTTTCCAGACTGCGGCCCCTTCATGGGATCTGTATCCAAGACTGCATCTTTGTCCTCAGCCTCCCAGTTACAAATGCTGCCCGTCTGAGGCAAATTTACATGCTTTGCACCAACTTCCACAGGTATTTTTGCATAATTTGGCTGACAAGTACTCTCTAGCTTTTTCACATCATGCTCACAAAAGTTCTCTTTTTTAATGGAAGTCATCTTGGGATTTGTTTCAGTATTGTTATTAATTTTGCCCTGTAAGCTGCAAAAGAGAAGTAAGGGAATTCAATGTCTTATTTCCAAATGAAATTGTTGTGTGTATTCTTTTAAGGAACACTGATTAGCAAACAATATAAAGCACAGATTTTTACTTATTCTGCTCTGTAAGTGAACACTACCAGGACTAACAGCCAAAATCTTTAACTGTTAGTGTCCTGTATGAGACAAAAATGACGACAGAGCTGTTGACCAAGAACACAGTATGATATTACAGCTAACTTGATCCAGTGGTTGACTGCTACTGGAAGCAAGTCCCACTTTGCGTTCCCTTGCTGAAGATTCCCATCTTTTTCTTTGCAGCAACAATCATATTTTTTCACCTAAACAAGGAGTGGTCCTGCTTCAGTTAGCTTTTTGTAGTGAAAGTGTCTCAGGTAAGTTGCTCAAGAGGATGTGCCAAGGCAAGGGAAGCAGCAGAAATGGGGTTACCTCTGTTAAGCCAGCCATACAGCTGGCAACATGCACCTTTAGCTCCCCCCCAGGCCCACTCAAAGAACACAACTTTTGAACAGGTGTGCTGGGCATTTTACCTTTTGGACTCCGCTGTCTTAGGTCCTTTATTCTCCAACCAACTGGTAATTGTCTGCTGTTTACAAACTGAAAAAACACAGTTTACTGGTTACTACATGAAACACAATAAAACTGCAACATCATAACTTGTACTGGATGAAGATAAAAACACCTCAATTAAGTCCTCATTAGCATCTCCACTCTAGGGAGCATCAGACACTAGCAGTATTAGAACCACATGTGCTGCAATATTTAATTTGCATCAGTCAGCAGCTGTTACTTTTGTAATAATCTTTATAAATTCCAGGCTTCGTGTGTGGTGGGGGTTTTTAATCATCCAATATTGTTCTTTTAATATTATTAAAAGGTTAGTAATATTCAATGAATGTCTAGAATTTAAGAAAAAAAAAAAAAAAGAAAAAAAGGGGGAAATTTGAACCTTCCAGCCCCCATCATTACCTTTAATCACCAACACACTGAGGCCCAAAACCTTCTGCTGAATTTTAGAATGAAGAGGCAACATGACATAGCTTAAAACAAACAAAGAATAAACAACTAGACATCTTAGGGGACCCATCCAAGAACCTTATTTGTATGTAGCATACTGTGAAACTCCAGGCTTAATATAAGTATAGCACACACTACACGTGACAAGTGCTCAGAGAAGGACTTTTTTTTCCCCCCCATCCATAAACAGTTTGAAAAGCTTTTAAATGCTTACTACCCAAAATTAGCAACAAAATGAAGGACACGATTTTTTTCCTTTTTACTACCAGCAACATAGTTCCAATCTTATCTGTGTGTTGTTGCAGCTCAGAAAAGCTTTCAATAGAACAGCAACATGTGAACTAATTATGCAGAGACTTGGGGGGGAATAGGGAGAAAAACCTCAAAGCAGTTATTTCACAACTAGAAAGTAATCTTCATTAGTATAATGGGGTTTCAGTTGTGTTTTGCTGTTATTCGATGGTAATTCTGCAAATTTGGCAACTAGTTTCCATTTCCTTGCTTTCCATTTGCCAGAAGAAAGCATCTACCTGCTACTGCTGGCTGTGCAAGGTGTTTACTCACTGCTTTCAAATGGGTAGGTAACATTTGCAGTACCCTTATTGTAACAAGAGTTCTGCAGAACTTAAAAACCAGAACAGCAGACCTGGCTCTTCTGATTAATAGTCACCCTGGGAAGTCTCATCATTTCCCTGCAAATGGAGTTTGTGTAACTTCTATCAATGGCCTATTCGGCCATAGGTAACTTAAGAGACATTATTTCACTTTCCCATGGCTAGTTATCAAATATCCTCATCAGAGGACATCAGAATTTCTAGAAAGAAAAGTAATCTTGAGAAAATGTTTAAGTCATTTTAAGTTCCTCTATAATGGCACAAATAACAGTGCAAAACTGCCACCATGTGACTGGGTTACCAGGGAGCAATGCCAAGCTGTGTGTAGGTTACAAGTGCAACAATACCCGCGCCATAATGAGCCATTCAATGTTTCAGCAAATGCTCAGCTTCACCACACTCAGACAAAAACAGACAGATGCTATGAACTAAAATACTTTTACTTCTAACACTTCACTAAACTGAAGTCTATTAGTCATTCTGATCATCCAAATTTCACCTTCCTACATTTGAAGTGTTAACTCATTGCCTATAGGTAAGGGAAAAAGCAGAACCCAGAAAAAAAACCAACAAAACCCACCTGAAGAGACAAGTGAAAACACGGGACAAATAAAACTCCTCAAAGGCAGCTGATTACCTCTTGAGGTATAAACTTGTGTTGAGGAAAAAATACTTATTCATTAGCACTATAAACTGAAACGATGGGAGCAGCATCAGAACAAAATGGCTTTGATCTGAACTTTAACACCTAAGTAGCCATGTAAGCCCCACAGCCAATATAACACACACCACTTTCAGACTGGCACATCGTTTTTTGTTACAGATAAGGTGGTGAAAACAAGGGGCAATAAAAAGACAACAAACGCTTACTTTCAGTGTAAACAACAGAACCAGACTTTGCTGTAACTTTTTTAGTGGTGTCTAAATTTCTACTCAAGATTCCCCAAATCATTCCCATAAAACAAACCACTCCACAGTCTACCTCTGAGGAAAACAACTTCATTTTTAGAAGATTCTTACCTATCACTCTGTAGGAGTTCACATATATAACTCAAGCTATTGCCTACTCAAAGTTGCCTCTTAGTTCCCGGTTACTGAGGTTTAACTCATCAGCTGCAGACAACACCAAATCTGTTTGGGGTCTTTTCCCCCTTTCCCTGCATTGCTCTCTATTCCTGACAGAGGCAGTTTACTGTGCATTACAATTTTGACAGCGTTCGCTCTAAATAAAAAACAAAACTAAGGAAGCCACGTGGGAACTCGTCCCAGGCAGCTCTGTTAGGCAGCAGGAGGAGCGGCCGCCCCACCACGGGGCCAGCAGCCACAGGCCATGTGGGCTCCTGTCACTGCCCTCGGCTCTGCCTCCGCGCCAGCCTGGCACAGCCCGCTGACAGCCGCTTTCCTCGCAGCAAGAATTCGCCCTCCCTCCCGCAGAACGCGCTCCCTGCAGCCTGGGCTCGCCCCTCTCCTGGATAATGTGCACTGCCAGGGCAAGTTTGTGAGGACTCGGGCACAAAGCCGAGACAGACATCCCGCACCCAGCGCAGGCTCCCAGGGGAGCAGCGGGCACTGACCCGCACCAGCGGGCTCGGCTCCGCGGGACAAGCCGGGAACCGCGGCGGGAGAGAATTCCAGCGCCAAGGAAGGGCAGGAAGGAGGCACGGGCGGCACAGAGAGCCGCGGGCACCGCCGGCCCGGCCCCGCCACACCGAGCGGCTGAGGCGGCGGCGGCCACACCGACCCCGGGGCCCGCACGAACAAACCTCTGTTCCCCACGGCGCTGGCGGAGCTGCTGCCCCCGGGCCCCTCCTGCCGCTGTCCCGGGGAGCCGCCGCCGGGGCTGTCGGGGTCGGGCCGGGCTCTCTTCAGCGGGGGTTCCCGCCCGCAGCCCGCGCTCATCCTCGGCGGGGCCACCCTGCCCGCCGGGGACGGCCGGCACCCGCCCCCCGGGGACGGCACGACGCTGCGGCGGCGGCTCGGCCTGCCCGCATCC
>VWZG01002669.1:340452-430724 GCA_013396735.1 Grallaria varia
CACGGCGGGCTCGGGTACTCGCACGCCGACCTCGCCGGGGTGCCGCGTGAGTACTGGGGCGGTGGCGTAGCCTCCGCGCACCGGCAGCGCGGCGGGGCCAATCTCGGGGATCCGCAGGCGGAACGGGAAGGCCCGCCCGCGCCGCCGCGTGCCTCTGCCGGGATACCGGGGCGGAGGGCCGGGCCTGCGCCGCTGGTCACGGAGACACCCCGCCCGGGGCTCCCGGCCTATCCCACCGCCGGGACGCGGGTCAGTGACCTGCGCCAGGCCTGTCCCGGGGCTCCCCTCCCACCTCCCGGACACGAGAGCTGCCGGTCGGGACCGCCTTTCAGGGGGTTGTGCGACTTCACCCAGAATGTTCCCTGCGCCCACGCGCGGGTTCTGCCCCCTTTTGCCTCACAGGGGGAAGTTGCCGTTAACATGCTCTTTTTTTTTTTTTTTTTCCCTTTCAGTAACTGGAATGAGCCCTTTGTCACCGTATTTAAACTTGGACCCCAAATATCTAGTACAGGTGAGAAGGTGATTTGGTTTTCTTGTGTAGAACTTGATTCCAGTGTTTGCACGACCACGTGTGGACACCTCAAAACTCGTGCAGTGTGTGCTGAAGTCTGGAACTGATGAACAGTGCAAAGAAAATTTTTTCAGTACTGCCGTTTATGAAAGCTTGCATTGCCATGACAGCTAGAAGAAGACCACCAGTGATAATACAGGGGGCTGGTTAGATTTTGTGTCAGTACAAGCCTGCTGCTGTGGAAAGGATGAGGTCCTGCTCCCTGCCACTAGACAGGCACCCAGTTTTGACATTGGTCACACCCCCCACTGAGCCCTCTCAATCAGTAAGAGCAGCCAGAATCTCTCCACTCTTTTCATGGATTAGTTTTCTGAACTATGAGAATTCTGATGATTCAATGATGAGTTTTCTGAACTCTGTGAAGTTTTGAACTTTACAGAGGGGTTCAGCCAAACCCTCTGTAACAGGGTTTGTCATCACAGCAGCAGCAAATTTCACACCCCTTTCTTTGTCACTTCCCAACTCAAAGGGAACCATCATGAAGTAAAACTTCCCATTTTGTTCTAGAGAATAGTGTAGCTGTCACACTTATGCAGCTTAACATTGGTTAATATAAACTGATGCCACTATAAGGGAAAAAAATTACTTGAACTCCAGTAATGTTTTCCTTTTTCAGCAATATTAACTGTAGCTGAAAAAGTTAAATTCATCCAATTAGGATGCATGTCTTAATTTTAGGTAGTTAATATTTTTCTCTGTATGTGGCTTATTACCTGAGAACATTAAATTTTGTAAAATTAGTACTGAAGGTCAACAGTTGCGTAGTGTCTGCCAATCCGTGTGCCTTACGTTTGATGGTGTGGTGTTTATTTCGTGACTAGAAGGCCTGAATGCAGTTCTGGGGGCTGCTTATGATGTTTCCCTTTCATTAGAAGTTGTTGTAGTTACAATGTAACATTCCCATAATGGCAGAAAACAGGAGATACGCCTCTGTTTCTGTGTTTGCTAGTGTGGCCTACTGTTGTTGAGTGGTCAAAAAAATGATGATTATTTAGACTTCTCCCAAAGACACTCTAAAATTGTCTTATTTACTTAGTACGGTTTATCTGGGAACATGTTGGTATTAAAAGCAGTTTAGCAGAGGTTTTAGAACAAAGTGTGTGTTTATACTAGTAGATTTAAAAAACAAAACTGAAGTCTGCTTTAGATTAAAAAGTGTTGGCATCAGTCATGATACAGTTCTAAAAATACCTCTTGCTGTAACACTAGAGGCTACAGTCTGTGTTGTAACACTCAACTGCTCATGTTTAGTACTAGTGTGTTGAAATAAAAGGAAAATGCATTGAAATAAAAGGTAATTTCATTTAAATGTGAGAAAGGTTTTTTTCATCTGAACAAGTTGCCCAAACAAGCTGTGGGGTCTCCATCCTTAGAGGGGGACAAGACCTGGGAGTGGCCAAGTGCCCAGCACTAGCTGGCTCTATTTTTAGTGCAATTTCCACTGCTAAGCAGTCTCCATGGCTCCCTGGGATTCTAAATATTCAAGGAAAAAGACATAGCTAATATTTTAGAATACAAGAACTTAAATTATTAGCCTTTAAATTTGGTTTTATCATGAAGAAAAGAGAGGTGAGCGTCTCCTGTATTTAAAGACCATCTGTTTGCTTTCCAAATGCAGAGGAAAAGCCTTATTGTTGAGACTCTTACATTTTGATTCTGGCCTTCCCATAATAACAAATGATACAATATGGTACTCATTATTTAAAACCCACTTTCTTGGTTGGTCCATTAATGCAGGCACAGAACAAGGTGTTTTCTGCAATGCTTTGTTGCCTTCAGCAGTGACATGCATTACAAAATAGCATGCCAGCCTCGTCAGAAGCCCAGAGGATGGGCCTCCGAGGTTGTCTCTACAGAAACATAGATGTTACATACAGACCAGGATTGCTTCGTCTGAACTTTTTGGGGCAGTAATGATAACTGTTAGAAACTGCTAACTAGGGTACACTCTGAATTTCTCAAACTATCTAGTTACAAGGAAGACAATCCATATTGCAGGTTTAGTTTGTTGATACAGTATCCACAATTTTTGGAAGCTGTATGTTTTGTCTGCATTGCCTTTTACGTTTAGTGTCAAGTAGGGGCCAATAAAACCCCTTAGAATGCAATTCCTTGGCCATGGAGTTGTTGCAGTCCTACATTAGTTAAAGAGGGAGTAATACTGTGACTGGAAAGCACAGAAGCATAAAAAGAGATCTTGCTGCTTTAGCATGTGCCTCTTGTCCATGTCTGATTGACAGATTTCTTTGGCCCACATTATCTCTATACAAGTTTCTCTAGGCTGTGTCTCTAGCTTTTTAGACCATTTACAAGAACGCAAGCCTGTCCCTGTAAGAGGAAGATGAACAAGTAAAACACTACTGACCTCACGTATCCTGTGCCTGATGATCATTAATTTTGAGTGTATTCCTTCTTTTTTCACCTCTTCAAAACAGGTCACTTATTTCAGTGCACAGAAATACTGCTTATGGTACAAAGGCAGTTTTTCTTTAGTGTCAGAGTAGTGGGAAACCTTAATTAAGGCATTATTGCATCAATATAGGCTGCTCAGTGAGGAAACAGTGCAACATGATCAGACAAGATGGTTTTTGGAGGGCTTGTTTAGCCTGCTGCAAGATGTAATAATATTTAAGCAAATAGTCATCAAAAACAAAAACAACCAGCAACCTACACAATGTGAGTTCCTTGGCTGACTAATGCAATTTCTAAGAAGTTAAGACAGCGAGAAGAAGAAAGGCTCTCAGTTTATCTTTCTAAAGTCCTTTTTCACCCTCAGTAAAGTATACATAGTGTATTTCATCTCTGTGCTAATGTAGGCAAGGATTTTCCAGAAACACTCATATCCATTCTTAGTTCATTGAATGGATTCAAGAAAAAAAATTAATATGGCCTACATTTTAAAGCATGTATACTTGGAAAATACAAAAGCATTTGTTTTTGTTTTCCCCCAGGATACAGATGAGTTTATCTTGCCCACAGGAGCCAACAAAACCCGAGGCAGATTTGAGCTGGCCTTTTTTACCATTGGAGGATGTTGTATGACAGGTACATGGTTGCATTTTCCACTTTTCCCAGCTGTCCATGTAAAACCTGTGCACTAAAGTAATTGACAAGTTTGTGACTCTTGTTCTGTAAAATATTGCCTGTTCTAGTCTTACATAAGCAGATATTTGACTTCAGTATATACCCTGAGTCTACCTCTCAGTATTTGTTTCTAACATTATTTGGGGGGGGGGTTTTTGTTCCTTTTTCTTCTTAAAAAGTAATAACTGATATTATGCCAACTAGGGGCAGCATTTGGTGCACTGAATGGTTTGAGACTTGGCTTGAAGGAGACACAGAACATGGCATGGTCAAAACCTAGAAATGTACAGTAAGTGTTCCATCTCAAAGCAAAGTACACCTTAGTGACAGAGTTGTTTTTTCCAGCTTGTACAGGGTTAGAGCCGAATATACTGCAAAAGCAAATGTATTTTTTCATCTTTAGTGGGAAAAAATGGGAATCCTTATTTCTCTTCAGCAAGTTATGAAATGTTTTTCATTATAATGTTCAGGTCAAGCTCTTTGATTTTCATTTAGTCACAACTGGCGTGTCCTCTGATTTACCTTAAATGTTTGAGAATAAATTATTACCTTGATGTTTACTAAAAATATACTTCAAAACTAAACCAGTATTTTTGTGTGTTGAAATACTCCCAGAAGCAGCAGAGTTTGCTTTAAGCTATTTTTTGCCGGTGTTTTTCTGGGAGCAAGTCTCTCTTCTTTCCCAAGCTTTTCAAAACCAGAGAGAGATTAAAATGTAGAAGGTGGGCTTGCTTGGATTTGCATTAGGGATGACATTAGTGTGTGCTGCTGAACAAGTGTTGCATGGTGGAGGTTGTTCTGGATTATGGCATCCATGAATACCCATTGGCTATGCCCTGATTTCACCTTACCTGATGGTTTGAAAGAATACAGTAAAGACTAACATTTTTTCAACAGGATAGTTCTTCTAGAATTAAAGTTAGCGTAGACCTAACTATGAGAAAACCTAAATGAAGGAGACAGGAAACCAGAGGGGTGGAATAACTGGAGGAAACCAGTTTTCACTCCCTGATACAGTTTATACTGCCTCTGCTCCTTTTTAAATTCTATATTCATCCCCGTCTTTATCAAAATATTTGGCACTTTAGTTGTGACTCTTCCATAATGTTCTAGATGAACAGAATTGTATTATGTATCTGGAATGAGCAGAGTGGGACAAAACCATGTTGTTAAGCACAAACTTCAGCAGGCCAAGGCCAGGAGGTGGCAGTCAGTGCACACCCTGGTGGTACCATAGCCCTGCAGGGGAAAGGGCTGCTGAAGGTCATCACCTTTAAACAGTTCGTTAAGGTCTATGTTTTCCTTATCAGATGCAGGGAAGAGACCTAGCTAGATTTCCTCCAAATTTATCCTAAATGTAAACAATTTTTTTTAATGAATTTGAATCAAATATCTCACAGTATGTCATGGTTATGGAAATTATCCATTTTCTCATCAATTCAGAATTTATGTAAAGTTAGTGAGGGTGGGGCTTGTAATTAAGGAGAGGTTGTCAGTACCCTAGCCTCTTGGATTTTTTTTCTCATTTCAAAATGAAGTTTTCCATTATTGTTTAGTTCATTGCCTAACCATATTCAGTAATAACCTGTGTCCTAATAAAAATTTCTAAAAAGGAAAAACAGTAGAAAATTAAATCAGGAGGAACATAATGTGTGACTTTCATTGCTCTAAATGATAAACTAGGTTCCAGTGGTAGTCAGCTGTCCAGAGCAATCCTATGCCTGTGATAGTGTTACACTGCTGGGAGATAAAGATCAGTCATTTCTTCTGGCTGCTGTTGTCCCTGTTCTGGAGACAGCTGATGCCAATAAGAAGTGTCATTGTGCTTCCCTGAGAGTGCACTAAAGGTTTCCTTTCCCTCTTTAGTGCTAGTCTGGAAGCATACATACAAACGTACCCAGGGCTCTTTACCCTTCCCTTGGGGCCAGGGTGGACAAATAGAATTGCAAAGGATTGCCTCTTTTCTTCCTGACTTGCTTTAGTCCAGACTTGTTTTTAATCCCACACCACTTGCTCAGGCATTGCCACGCTCCCTGACACAAGGTCCTTCCAGAAGAGTGCTGGCTTTCTTGGAGATCTTTTACCCAGTTAACTCAGTGTATCAGTCCTTCTAGTAACTGTGTGCAGTCGCCATGGAAGGAACGACTAGGGTTAGAAAGTAACTTGAAGGGAAGAGACTTGAGTCTTGGTGAGGGTCAGGTTTGCCTTGAAAAAAGAGAAGGATTTTCTTTGGGCTTGACAGGACTGAATATTTCCTTTCAGTATTGCTTGCACAGTATGCATGGTAGAGATTATATATTACCAAGCTGTGTGTTTGTCCTTAACATTTTGTTTTGGAGAGCTTTCCGTTCATTATTTCAGTTTTATTAACCAAATGTGTAGTGTAAACACACAAGGCCTAGTGTCATAAACACTGTCTTCATGTAAGCACAGAGTGCTAAAGGTTTTCATACTACTTTAATTCCTTTATAGAATTCTAAATATGGTGACAAGGCAAGGAGCATTATGGGCTAACACTCTGGGATCACTAGGTAAGTAAAGTCATTCTTTTGCAGGGAAAACAATTTAAAGATGTCATTGTTGGGAACGTGTGTTTGTGTATTCTCTAAACGAGAGTATTCTCTAAATTTTCATTATTAAATCCATCATGAAAAAATGTAGGTTTTTTTTCTTTGGGACATGAAGGCATTTCAGCAGACTTCGAAAAGGAAATTAAAGGCTAAAATAGGATTTGAAGCATAAATAACCAGAAGCCTTTTAATTAAACCCCAAAATTTTTACTATATTACAAATGAGAATTCTAGTTATAGAATAACAAAAATAACTAGAAATTATAGATAATGCTTACTTGTTAATAAGTTCTAATTAATTCACAACTTAATGAAAAAAATATATACTTTAATACTTCTGAAGCTACTTTACTAACCTACAGAGGGATTCAGTGGTCATGTAATCAACTGGCTGATATTTGTTTCCTTTTAAAGAGTCAACAAAATATTTATTTGAAGAAGAAATGTGATCATGACTAGAAAGATTTATCCATTAATGATGGTACATTTGGTAGAACAATCACATGTGATAGCACCAACTCTCAACCTAAATGTTGCTTATAACTAATGGGTTAGGAAAAAAGAGAAAAGAAAGTGATCAATAGGCTGATGTATGAAAAAGAAACTTCTGTCAGTTGAGGTTTGAGTGGGGAGAGGGCCATGAAATAAAATCACATCAGTTGCCTTAGAAAAACAACTGGAGAAGATTCCATGAAAGTCAGAGAAATACCTAATGCCCTAGAGACTACAAACTACATTGTAATAGAAATTAGCATTATTTAAATCAGAGATTACATCATGTCATAATCCTATATTTGAATTTTAAGAAATGCATCAAAGTGTAGGCTAAGTTGCATTTATTACATTTTATTTCTGTCTTATTGCTAAAGAGTAGGCTAGCTGCCATTCAACTCAGACATTAGCTTTTGAGGCATAATAGAGAAGCCTGGATCCTGAACTACAGCAAAAATGACACTTTTTTCATAAGAGATGCATATTGCCTAGTGAGTTTTATTATGCCATTTTTTGTTTGGTTGGTTATTCTCTTATTTCTTGTTCCAAATCTAATCAAAACATATCTGAAAACTGAGATTCAGACACACTGCAGTTCAAGGTTCCAGTTTAAGTGACACATTAACATGTTTTTTCAGCTGTGTTTGAAGAAAGATTACTCAAGAAAATATTTGTGCATTCCAGTAACAATTTGTTATTTTTCTTACAAAATATGGCCTCCAAAATCAGGGATTTAAGTTGAACTTTACTTCAGGGGATTTAGTATAGCTCTGTCTTGTCCTAGCTACCAGAGAAGTTCCTTTCAAGGAGCTGAATTATTTTTGCATTTTATTTCGCTTGCGCAGCATTGCTGTACCTCAAAGATTCTTTTTTCTCACTACTGACAATTTTTGTCATTCTGTTCCTGAACAGGAGCAACATCTGTGTTGAATTCTTTTAAAAAATTATGTTGAATTCAGCTTTTCCTTCCCCTCCCTGTTAATACTGCTTGCTGCTAAGACAAGCTAAAAGACCATTGCCTATGCTGAATGGAGAAAGATGCTGCTGTTAACTCATCTACATTATTATGGTTGTTTATGAAGGATTTACATGGTTTTCAGCAGAAGTAAAAGATTTCAAATTGTCAGCATGAAATACAAGTATATCATGAGGGGTGAGAATGGGGGTGCCTTTTCCCTTCATCAAAATGCATAGATGATAAATACATCCATACCAAAACCCCTATGCATTTTTCTTTGTAGTCCTTTCCAGGGCTGTTCCTGAAGTTGTCACAAAGCAAAAGGCCCTCTGAGAATAAAGTTTTCGTGCACAGGCAGAGGTGAAACAGCTGTAAATGTGAAAACCCCAGCAATCTAATAGTGATTGTTAAAAGAAATGTAGTCATTGTACTCCAGCCCTTGATAACTTGATCTGACACATTTCATCAATGTCACACATGGATGACAATTTTCTCTGCTACCTGTAAAGTGTTTTGTTTAATTTCATGGTGTCCATAGAAGACAGTATGAATAGCAGTACAAATTTGAACACTCAGAAGTTTTTTTAAAACAAATTTGAACTAGTAAAATAGTTTTAAATTTCAGTCAGTGCTTTATAGCCTATATTGTCACGAAGAATGCTACTTTATAACCAAACTATACCTAGAGAAAGAAGAAGTAAATAAAAAGTAGAAAGAGGTCTGATAAAAAACACCAAAGATGGGATTTTTCAAAGAATTCCACCCCTTTAAATAAGCAGAAAATCTGTGCTTCAGAAATGGAGTCTAAATAGCTTCACCAAGCCTGGATTCTCAGTCTTGTGCCTCTGGCAATGGGAGTTTTAACTTTAATTTTTTAATCTTTCTTTTTTCCCCCTAGCTCTACTGTACAGTGCATTTGGAGTCATCATTGAAAAAACACGAGGTGCAGAAGATGACCTGAACACCATAGCTGCTGGGACCTTGACAGGAATGCTATACAAAAGCACTGGTAGAGTAGCAAAATGTTTCTACTTTTCCTCCTCTTGTCTTTATCCTAGTTATTAGGATTCTCATAGCTTTTACTAAATACTGTTCTGCTTTCAAAGTTGACAGTGTAAAAATGGCAATTAGCTCAACATCCCCTAACCCACACAATGTTTTTCACACAACCAAGACTATTTCAGGAGAATTTGCACTCAAAAAAAACCCAGCCGTATTAAGTTTGATTCTTTCCAACTTGCACAGGACAATAATCATGAGATCCAGATTATGACTGTTGTACATATATACACTGAAGGAACACCCAAGTATTTACTCAGATTTTTAGTAAAGTTATATTAAATATGTACCCACTGCATTCTTAGCCATGCTTTTCAGTGATAGCAGGAATATAATATTGTTTCTCAAGTGCATGAGTCGATGCAGGCAAATGGGAACTACCTTCCAAAGTAAATGGGGGCAGGGGAGGAATACACAGAACACAGGATGAAGATGAAACTTATTATAAGTGATTAAAGTGACAGTAGCACCTAGAGCTGCAAAAAACCCTACACACAGAGAAATTGATACATTTATGAAATTATTACTCAGCTGTTGGTGAAACTTGTCTTGTGGTAGGGCTCTGGTCTTTGCATAGTGGTCAAAACCAACAAACAGCATCATTTGAGAACAGCATGGCTTTAAGGTTAGTTTGCTGATGCATCCTGAATTGTGTGCAGAAGAGAGGGTCTGAGCTTCCTCAGCAAAATGCCTGTCAACACATGTTCCAAGCTTGACAATTGGAGGTGTCATCTTCTTTAGAGGACTGCTGGGTGCTACAGATTGATATTATCACATCAAAAAAAGTCTTCAGTAACTCAATAAAGGTTTGGCTGTATGACTCATCTGCACTTTCCTGAGGAAAATTCTGGAATTAACCTATGTACTTTTGTATATCTAACTGGGCTTCAGTATCTTAAAAGCATTCCTGAAGGCCAGCTTTATATATGGGACAAAATACGTTTGAGTAGTCTCATTTTCCTGTTGGTCTAGAGTAACTGAAACCAAAAGTCATTGGCTTGAGCACCCTTCATAAATACCAGCTTAACTTTGTAAAAGCACACAGCCCTCTTGTAATCAGTTACTTCCTTGGAATTTCATGAGTGATGTAACAGATTAACCATAACAGTTGGGCAGGGTAGCAGTGTAGAAACCCAGCATTTTCTGTAGGAGGTTAACAAGGAGAACTGCCATCTTGCTCTCCAGTAGAAGCTTCCCCCTTACCTTTCAGAAGTATGGTGCTGGCATTATGTGTCATCTTTTTTTTTGGCACAGTGCAACCACAGATAACTACCCCAGTCACAAGCACAGTCATCTGACACTACTAAAGTTTTTCTTACCAAAGCATAGTGGGACTTTTTGTTTTGTAACATGAGGTCTACTGAGCTAATAGTAGCACTGATAATGGCAAATGTAGTTGGTAAATCTGTATTCATTACAGTATTGTATTTCAAGTATGTTGTGCGTGCGAACCCTAGTGCATAAACTCAAACAAATTTTTCACCATATGCAGGAGATGTGAGGGACACAGTAGACCTCAAAGGTCAAGGATTAGTTCTCAAAGTGAAAAAGATTGTATTCAAATCTGTTTCAAGAATTTAGTTCCAATCTTATTTTCCTTTTTTTTCTTTCATGCTCTGTCCCTCTTGCTACTTCTCCCATGCTGCCTCTTCTGTCACCTTATGCCAGAATGCCTCCTTCTTATTCTGTATTGTAAAACTTATAAATTCTACTTTACTCAGTGTCAGTCTAAATATTTACCTAAAATACATTGAGTATTTAAACCATACAAATCACCCACACACATCTGTGACATATCAAGACTGTAATCGTTTCCCATGTTACATGGAATGCCATGTGTTGGCATTAAAAAAGGAAAATCTAAGAGCTGTCAAGGCACTTAGTTGTAAATGTCAGCTGGAAACTCCCACAAACATGCCATTGGAAATCAAGGCTGTTCTGTAATTCACAAAGTGCGGATACAGAATTGGAGGCAGTGCTGCTCAAACACTCAGATTTCCCACTTCCGTCATTCCTGCTTTGTAAAGAGATCAGGAACGTGCTTTAGAAGAAGCTTCTTATTTAAACACAGCCCTGCTGCACAAAAAACCCTCTTATGTACATGGCAAAGCCTAGAGTGAATTTCTTAAATTATTAAGCATTTGATGAGTGAACAGGAAAAAAAAAGCAGGAAGATTTTTTGAAGGCTGAGATTAGTTGCCCCAAAATTGTCCCAGTTTTCACAATTTGTCCTTGTAGAAGTGTTAATCATTACCAAAATGCCAACAGTCAAACAAAATGTGTATGTTCTAAAGCCATTGGGTTGTGAGCAGTTTTTTGCAAGGTTACTTGACACACAGTGTGAGAGAAGATAAAAGAGAATTGAGAAGTCTGCAAGTGAGGATGAACTGTGCAAGTTCAACGTCCCCCATATTCACTGGAAGTGGCATTAGTCACTGAAAGTTCCCCATTGCAGGTGACTAAAATAGTTAAATCCCCATTATAAATCATTAGCTGGAATCCATCTCCCCACTGCATGGCTTAGGTAACAGATATTGAATTTTGAATGTAAAAGGGATTTAAGCAGTTTTAAAACATCATACTGATTGATTCCTCTGACCAAAGTGATCTCTAGTGATCAGCCCAAATGTAGAAATGAGAGTACAGTATTAACTTGTTTCACCAGACTTACAACTTTATGGAAGCTGTTTTCTGAGCTCACCACTTAACTTCTACCCAGAACATTCAGTTTGAGTGACAGACAAAAGAAAACCCTTTGTGCTCCTCTACCAGTGGCATATATAAGAGAAATATTACTGTGACTCAGCCAATTCAATGAGTTTTGCTAAAAGGTGGTCTGATAGCTTAAGTCCAGGATGGTTTTTCCATTTAATAAGATACTAGTCCTTATTAATTTTCAAGAAAAGTCAGGAATTAATATCTGTTATGCCAGGTTTTTTTTCTGAGAAATGTTACAAAACACAAACATGTCTTAAAACCACCGTTTAGCCCTCTTGCAACCTGTTTTCAACCTCTTCTCTAAATCATCTTTCCTTTCCTCATAATTGTACTAGTGACTGAAAGTAACAAAAAAAAAAAGTAATGATTGTCACTGTGCAGTATGTCACTGTTCCTCCCTCCCACCATGAAAATGCACATGGTTCCAGTCATGTCACAAAGGTGCAGCTGGCTGAGGATCTTGTGCTCCTCCTCCAGCACACAAGGTTGATCACTCAGGAAAAAGATAGTGAGCTGGGGGGACTTTGGTCTGGCCCAGTGTGACAGCCATTAACTTCTCACTGAAATTACCGACAGAGACTTAAGTAAGCAAAAAAGTTAACTAACCTTTGCCTCTTATCTGGGGGTTACACAGGTTGTAGATGTTCTTTTTCTTAGGTAATTCTTTTTTACCTTCTCAAGGTGAGGGGTTACAGGAACTAAAGTAAAGTAATGCTTTGGACAAACTAAATTACTTTGTTTATTTTTGTGCAGTAGGAACCTAATACTAAACACAGAATCTCATGCCTTTTGCACAATAGATGTTACATAATTTGGTATATAAAATGGTGTATGTCTGAAAAGAAGGAAGTTACATGCTACCAATAGCTGAAAGTAGTAGTTGTCATTTTAAGACCTCAGAAAACAACGCTGAAAAATCATTACGTTATGAATTAAGAAGGACTAAATGTTTTATTGGCAACAATAAAGTCTGGCTGGAGCTCAGGAAGAGTTTTGTGACATTCAGTGGGTAGTTCAGGGCAGTTGGGTTAGTTACCTGCTTCCTGAGCTAAAAAAAGCATTTCCTTTGGGCTCAACCTGTGTTTTTCTTTTGGCCAGACAGGATTGTTTTCTTCTTCCTATTAGGTGGGAAAGGGGGAAAGAGGAGCTTTTGGGGCAGGTACAGACTGCAAGTATGGGCCTGGGATATCTTACTTTTTTGCATTATTTGGAGGAAAGCAATTAAAGGATTTGCTTCTGAATGTTGAAGTTCAGAGCTCTCAGGCATTTTAGAAATGAAGAACCTCTTTTAACACCTCTTTTAGAAGAACAAGTCTATAGGATTATCAATCAAATGGTGTTTAGTGAAAGGATTTTGTTTCAGATCTGAAATAAGGAAGAGAGAAGGGCAAAGCACAAGCAGCACTACAGGTAACAGCTTGTTGAGGCTTTCTAAGTTACTTGAGGACTGACGTCTAACACTATCTGTGGCCACTGAGAGCAGTGCTGCTTTCACAGCTGCCCAGCTCTGCTAGGCAGGAATGGTGAACTAAGGTCTCAGTGCTGCACAGATCTGCAGGTGCCATTTACAGAAGCTGAAGTAGCCCCCTCTCAGGCAGGTGCTGCTACTTTCACTGAGTGAGAAGACAGGAAATCTTAATCATGTTGGTAAATTAATTTCAACAGCTCTAGTACTTTTGAACTTGTAAATTAAATTGTAAATTCCTTCTGTTGTTCTAATTTAGCCTTCACACCACAGTAACTACAGGAAATTTTCCATTTCAAGCTTTGTTCTTTCTGTATTTTAATCACAATACTGCCTTAACTGCAGCAATATGAAAATGGAACATACTTTTTTGGAATGTGTCTTGCTTCAAAATAGAAGTTCATCAATTTCCTCAGTGTCTTCTATATCCACAGACTTTGCCCACACACACAAGATTTCATAAAATGAACCCCATAGAACAGCAGGAGGAAACTGTTCATATTTTGTAATGACATAGGACCACACACAGATGTTCAAACAAATGTCTTGATGGTTCAGATGGTCTGGTTAGCACCACTGTGCTTGAATTTGGAGCAAAACTGAGATTGCCTTGTACATTTGAAAAGCTGAGCCCTGTTACCCTTTTAAAA
This sequence comes from Grallaria varia, assembly GCA_013396735.1. Classification (NCBI taxonomy): domain Eukaryota; kingdom Metazoa; phylum Chordata; class Aves; order Passeriformes; family Formicariidae; genus Grallaria; species Grallaria varia. The sequence goes on from VWZG01002669.1 coordinate 354,020, forward strand.
ATACTTTTGTTCCTTGAAGCCCAAAAGGAAGAGAAACTGTTTTCATTCAGAGTATCCACAAGAGAGATTGGAAAACAGAAAACTAATCACAATTTAACAGTTATGCTTCTTTTGTTTGGCATAAGTATGTGGGTCTGAGGTTTCCATTAAGGTATTTCCAGTGTTTGATGTTGGATGGTTCTTGCTTCAAACACCCCAGGAACTATCTCAGGATAGTGGAGTAACATTCTGAAAATAGAGACAGTAAGGTTCTGATTGGAAGATTTTGCCCTCATGTCATGCCACATAGGTAATGGTTTTACCCATTGTAAAAGTCCAGGTCAGTGTTAGGAGAGGCTCCTACCATGATGAAATGCAGAGCTGTGCTATTGGAATGCTGTGCGTCATGGACAGCTGCACTGGAATGTTGTGCTGTGTGTCCTGGCACTGTGTACACTGTAACAGGCTCTAAATGCATAGAAGAGAGACAATATTTTACGGTAAAAGGGAACAGCAGCTACAGCCAGAGAACTAAGGTCCTATTTACAGAGCATCAGATGCATCTTTGCACAAAAGTTGAGAACTGTTATGGGCTTCCAGTGTGCCTCATCTCAAAGGACCAGCTTCCAGAAGTGTCTGTCAGCTGGAACCTTTATCTTACTTGGGTGTGCAAGATTAGAGACTCACAACCATGTTTCAGCAGGGTTTGTCAGGGCAGCCTTGGTATCAGAGGCTTGCAGAGTGGGAATGTGTTCTATCATGCAAACACAGCTGGGATGGGAGTGGAGAAATTTTCTCAGGTTAATTTTCTCAGAGGGCCTAACATTTCCTGTCCAGCAACTGGCCTGCATTCTACAGTGCATTACTGTTTGAAGTCTGCCACAGACCTGCACGTATTTACTCAAATGCAAGTCTCACCAGTTAGGAAAGAGAAAAGTTTCTCTTTTTTTTTTTGGTGTACTTACTATGGATAGTTGAGAAACGAGCAACTGCTCGCCAAAAAAAAATAAATTGCTGTTAACATTTTGTAGGAGAAGCTTAGGAACCCTGGTGGGATACATTTCCTGCATGTTTTCTTGGGTATTTTCTCTGTCAGTTATGCAGAAGTTTAGTTCTTGTTCACGAAACACCCTCTTCAGCAACATCCCTAAGTTGTCTGCCAGCCTACAGACTTTAGGCCCTGTGGCTGACACTTTGTAAGTGGGTTCAGAGCTGCCATCCTTCCCTGGCTGGCAGCACATGGAGCAGTACATCTTGGCAGAACTGTGCCTTTAGTCCACATGCTGCTACAAAGTGGCTTAGCTATCCAAATTAAAGTTGATACCTTTCCTGTACAATGCTGACTCCACAGAATCTGGATTCAGGCTTGATCAGCCTTCAACTACCCGTTCTGCCATTGGAAGAACAGGATTTTTAAGAGGAAAAGAGAGGAATTGAACCTGGAGCCTGAGCGAAGAACCTACAGGAGTAGTCATAGCTCTGTCTGCATTGCATTCTGTGCATCTCTCTGTAAACCCTAATGATTATGAGTCCCCTTTGGGGGTTTCTGCTGCCATCAATTGATTCCTGATACGAACAGCAGAAAAATCAGGGTCTAATGTTTTATTTGTGTTTTTTTTTTTTGACCCAGCAGAAGTGAGGAGTCAGTATTTTTACAGATTATCTGAAATACTTGTTTTGCACAAAGTGTCCTTTAAATTTCAACAGTGGCTTTTTGCCAGACACTGCTTGTACTTGGTTAGTTTTGTGTACCTAGCTGCAACCCCTTCATATGAAAAATTTTTTGTGCAACAAATTCAGGATCAATTAGCAAACACAGAAGTGTACATTTGCCTTCCTAAATGCTGATTGAGGCACAGAGCATACTCAGTAAGGTTTTCCTTAGGAGCTGTTGAATTCTCTGCAGTTAGGGCAGTGAACTCAGCCTTATACCCCAAAAAGCTCTCACATGGTCTGGCAATGAGTTTTTTAGAAACTATGGCTGCACATCTTCTAATATCAAGTCCCACATCTGCAGCTTCTTGATTTCATTGCATACCTGGGAAATAGGAGGAGGTTTAACAACTCCAATGAAATCCATTTAACCCTTGCAACACAGGTGACAGTGTCAGTCTAACTGACACCAACAGCTTTGTGCCCCAATACAAGCCTAAAAGGAATTCTGTGAGACAACTTTATGGCCCACAATGGAAAAAAAAATAAAAATGTCTGATTACTGAGATAGATTTGTTTGCAAGTTTGAGAAACCTTAATTGCACTGCCCAGTGTTACCAATAAAGCAGGCAGGTTTTATCTCTCTGTCAGCAGCAACTGGCCTTGTTCTATACACTGTACACATTATCGGACTTGCTTCAGCTGCAATGATAAACATTGCAGAATCAACCTCAGTGAAGTTTTCCTAGCATTGAGGGTCATACTCTCAGGTGTTCCTGTACATTTATAGTGCATTCTGGGAGCTCGACTGAGGCACTTCATACTACTGAAGAATAGAAGCATTTTATAGTTTAGTAAAAGCATCAGAAGTCTCTGCTTCTGCCCCTGTACACCGCAGCCCTTGCATGGATGGAATGGAATTGGGATGCTGTCTGACTCCCAGGTCCCAGACAGGTAGTAGCCAAACTTGCCCTGTATTTTTGCCTTACACTAAGGTGCTCACAAACTTTAATCACCAGTGTGACTCAATTTTTGCCCTTCTGAGAGGTGATAATTTTGAATATTAATAAAACTAAGGATAAAGAAATTGTTCAGTGTACAACCTAGTAAATTCTTGCCAGTTAATCCCTTTCCTCTACTTTTTTTTTTTATCAAAAGTTTTAAAATTCCCAAGACACAAAATGTTCTGTACAGTGGCCCTCACAAATCTCTGGAATCCAAGGTCACATGCACATCAGCTGCTGTTATATTCATTTATTTCCCTCCTGCCCCTTCTCCTTCCACCCAGAGCTAGTTACTACAACTGAAAAAGTACTCATCATCTGAAAACAGAAATGGAGGAGTTCTTATAGCAGAAAAGAGATCATATCTAGCTGTAAGCAATTGTGTTCAAGGAGAGATGGAATAAATTAAATAGGACTTGGGTAAAGCTGTCTTTGCTTCCAGTGCTCTATAAGGGTTCCCTGAGGCAGCAGTGCTAACACAGTGTTAGAGGAAGTCATTGCAGCAGAATTAGTGCCAGGATCAGGAATAACCCTCCCTGAGCCTGGCAGCAGGTTTGAGAGGAAGATAGAATTAGCACAAGGAGCCTTTCTGGGAAGTTATTCCAAAAAGAAAAACTATTTCATTAAGGTACCTCTGGATTGAAACAACTTTTTGGAAGTTGGTATTAACCAACCATTTCCTCAAATGTAACTTTAATAAGCCTCATCTGTTTTTCTTTTCCAGGTGGAATGCGTGGGATAGCACGAGGGGGTATCGCAGGGCTGACCCTCACCGGCCTCTACGCTCTGTACAACAACTGGGAGCACATGAAGGGCTCCCTGGCCCGGCAGTCCCTCTGAGCAGGGCAGAGGACACGCTTGCATAGTCACCAATCAAATCAGTTGTCAGATATATCTGGTGCCCCTTCCTATTTTATTTACAGTTAGTGTGAAACTGAAGGAAGCTGTGCTGGGAGGAACTTCTTGATGCCCTGTAGCTGGACTGGCCCTTTCCTTCCTGCCAGCCAGTTGCTGGAGAGGCAGCAATATTTGTTGGACTTGCAAGTGAACAGAGTGGCCACCAAGACAAAGTCTCCCTGACACGCTCACCAGCCAGCCCTGGGCCAGAACTCCAAGGCCTGCTCGATCCACAGCTGTCCCTGCTGTGCTGCCAGGTGTGTCGGGGCACGCACGGCAGCAACAGCGCTCTAATAAAGTCTGTGTCCATAGAGCATTCCCTGCAGGCTCCGCACACATCATCCAGCAACTGGCACAGGGCAAGGCTTGTTACTCTTGACAACACAAGGCAAGCTACAAAAAGGGACATCATCATTAATAAAAAGGGTGGTACTTACTCAATACCATTTCTATCCTTTGCTGTTCCTACCACTGGTAAGACTGTGCTGTATCCAGTGACTTATTTGCATTTTTCTTTTGAAGGACTAATGAGGTAAAATCTCGGGGGAATCCGTGGGTGAGGGGAAGTGGACTAGCAGGCTGATGGTCTCCTGATGTGCATGATTGTGGTGAGGCATAGCAGAGCTTGACTCCACACCCTTATTTGCTCTCATAAATAAGGAACTCATTGTTTATGGGTGAGGGACAATTGCTGTAGCAGAACAGCTGCCAGTGGATTATCAAAACACTTGGGTGCTCAAGTGTCTCAGAACTGGTTCAGCCCACAGTTAGAAAACAATATAAAGATTCCTCTCATTGCTTATTACAAGACTTTTAATGAGCAAGAAGCTTTTTTCCCAAAATACCTTTTGTGAGTTTTTGGCAGAATGAAGGTTGTGATGTTAAAATTAAACCATGTACCAAGCATCATTTGTGCATAAATTAAACTACTAATTAGTTCAGTAATTAGTTACTGTGTAACAGCTCATTCCTTCAATGTTTAAAGAATTAAACAGGTAAATTATTAAACAGGTCTGCAGACTGTGAAGGCAGGACAAGAGAAAATCAGGAAACTTACTGCTCAGCAGACAACTTAATGCAGAACAAGAGTTAGAGTTCTCCATAGTGAAACAGCTCTTGCTTTGCTAACTACATTGCATTCAACAAAATAAGGGCAACAAAAAAGCAGTAAGAGGAAGGTGATAGCTCTTACCTTCCTCCAGAAGAAACACAGCTTTTGCTATGAAACCTCTTTAGGAGGAAATAACTATTGAGACCAGCTTTTTATAGAGGAAGTGATGAAGGTAATGAGTCCTCACAGCTGAACTCAATTAGCTGTGCTTGGGTACCAGGTCAAATTAGATGCTTTATGCCAGCACTTGATGTAGCATAAAGAAAAGAAAACGGGCCTTTTGTCACCCACTTTGTCAACGCCTATTTTTGTTAAGCCTTAATGTTTCACAGTCTTCAGTGGGCTGCATAGTACTGTTGTGGTGTGAAAGCTGGACTTGCCAGTGTGCATTTTGTGAGGGCTGTACTACCAAAGAAACTGTCCCTTACTCAGGCTGCACAAAGGGTGATGAGCACTGGTAGTGCTGTCATGCGGGACATCAAGAAAATGTGCACTTTCTTGTGAGCTTTCTCCCTCCCCACTGGCATCAGTGAGTTCCTCCCCCACCTTTCTTGGTCACCATTAATTGGACTTACATTTCTGTGCTCTTGACCGTGCTGGATGAAGGACTAAGCTGCTTTGGGTGATGATGGTGGGTAAGAGTTGCTTTTTAAATGTCAGGAACTCTCCGATGTATCTTAGGTTTTCTAGAGACTTTTTCAGGACTAAAATATGACCCAGGAACTCTCTGCCCTAATTAAATGGGAAAACTGTGAAGCTTAACAAACGTCTTTCCTCTTTTAGGTGCACTAATGGAGGAATAAGCCTTTTCAAGTTCAGAGTTAGCACAGTCTTAAGGCTAGGCTGACTCTTCAACAAATTAGCGTGTTAGCTGGTCTGCAGTACCCTCAGATCTGGGACTGCTTGCCTCAGAGGCAGAGCCGAGTGCATTTTTCTGCAATATTTCAGTTATTAAAACCTTTGGTTCATGATCTGTTTGTATATGGAGTGATCCATTGCTTGAGCTATGAAGCACAGGCAGCATGGAGGCAGCAATGAGGGAGGTGAATTGTACGTAAGACAGAGAACATGTTCACGATATTCTGTGTCATGACATATACTGTGTTGACAGTTCAATGACAATCAGTAAAAAGCTCCTACTTTAAATTGTGACCAAAAGTATATGCAAGTTCAGTAGGAATAAAAGGAAGTAAAATCAAGTTGCAGCCCTCCCACGCAGCTTTAGAGCATGGGAGACCTTGGCTATCTTGAAGAGCTGAAAGCAGCTTTCCATGCTGTGGCAGCAAGTGAGGGATTCTGAGACAACGGTTATAATGAAAGCTTTTTGAATCTTGTAAAGCTGGGTTTGCTTAGTCTTTGGAACAGAAAAGCAAACCCCTTGCACCGTTCTGGTCAGCAGTGACTTCTCTTATGGTTGGGGGAATTTGTTGAAAGGACTAGTTGTGGTTGAAATCTCCAGCTTCCCTGAAGCAGAAGTTGCTTTTGAAAACAGGAGGCAAACGTGTTAGGGCAGAAAAATTACCTGGTATTCATAGCCTGTGTTTCGTGTGACTTCAGGAGGGGGAAATCCTTTTTTGTATGTTAACAGAAGGTTACACCTGTCCTTAATAAATTCTAGATAGGAACCTGGTATGTGTAAGTGGAGCTTTGTGTACTCTGTGTGTTGGACTGTGCTGTTGAATGCCAGCCCAGTGCAGGGACACCAAAGGGTACCATCACCTTTTTGGCATAATCACAGCATTAACACCAGTTGCATGTCCCCCTTGGGTGTCTCTTCCCCCTCTGTCAGCCACCCTCTCTCCCTGCCCTGTGACAACAGCTGCCCAGCTGCCACCACAGCTGGTCTGGGGACAAGCAGTGGAGCTGCTGCCCCAGGAACCCTGTGAGCACCCTGCTCCGGGGAGGTACGTGGCAGGGAAGGAAGCATTCCTCAGTACAAGGCATCAATCTGGTATCCCAGGTTGCTCAAAGAAAGCTCTCCAAACATTTGAGAAGCCACAAAGAGCACTCAGGAATTCTGTATGTGGCTACTTCTAACAAAGAATTTCTAGTCCGTTTAGAAAAAATGTGTGTGTATGCACAGCCACACATGAAATTCAAGGTATCATGGTTGAAAGGCTGCCAGGCCCAGCTGCAAATGTTCTCTTACTGATACAATGGAGACTGGAGTTTAATGAAATGGAAAGTTCTCAAAGGAGAGTGCAGGGAGTCTGATGTTCAAACACCAGAGGAGCCAGAGAGGAACTCATTTCCAATTGCACAGCGAGATCAGAGCTGTTTTTCAGCCATGGGAGAAGAGGACCAAAATAAAATCCACGAATCCTCTTCTAAGTATTCAAGAGTGGTAAGAAGCAAAGACATCATTTTGTCTGAGTCTGTATTTCTTACATCCAGTAGCCGAGCAAAGCCCAGGTGGTTCAGGCAGACCAGCTGCGTGTCCAGGGGCTCACAGTGCAGGGCAGTAAGTGACAGGAGTGCCCCCCTAGGCATGTACCCTGTCCTGGGTTTCCCCCCCTCTCCCAGTGGAGCTCCATGCAGCTCCAGGCAGTGGTGAAATAAACTAAAGCACATGAATCCCATCCGGGGACAAAGAACAACTGCAGCAGCTCCCAGACAGAGGCCAACCAGGACACGGGCCACAGCACTTTTTGTTAATCATCTTGCAAAGGAGACAAAACACACCCTTTGGCTGCAATTATTTTTTAATGGAAAAGACTAATCATTGTTTTACATAAATACCAATTAGTGACAACAAGTCAGTTGAGTAAATAAAGGAGTTTTAAAGGCTCATAATGAACTGACAAAGTAGTACACAATGACAACTAGGAGGAATTAGAAAAGGTGGGCTGCACGTCAATCACCTTCCTCAACTGCTAATCACCTCGGGCTATAAATGGAGTTAGTCACAGTGCAGTCTTCCTATGCAGCAACAAGGACACGTTTGAAGGGGACAGTGAACTTCCAAAACATCTTTCTGCCTCCAGCAGACATCCCTGGCTATGAAAGTACAAATGCCTGAAGTGGTTTGCTGATGTTAAGCCCTTTGAGGGTCTGGTTTCAGATGCGCAGTGTCCCCTTCCCAGACTAAAAAACTTATTTTTAAACAAATGCACAGGTTCGATCAGACAGGAATGTGTTCACACTGCAAAGTGATACCAAGGCTGGATCTTGACAGTAATTCCTTTTCTACAGGGTTGTGAAGAACTCAGCTACCTTCCATTCCCAGGCAGGCTACAAGGATGGGGAGAGGGGGAGGCCATTTTCATAGTCATAAAGGGCAAGTCGTAAGTGAACAGAAGCTGAACGAGAAACTATGTAACTTCACAGTTTTTCATGGAGTCTGACAGGTGCGATCCACATTTCCATCTAACATCTTTGCACTCTTTCCTAAATATCTGGAGAGGTACTGCTCATGTCCACAGCTATAGGAATCTGAGTTACTGGACCTCACTTTCATGTGCACAATCATATGGAAATCCACAGATTAAGTACCTCAAACTGCATCAGTGGGAGCCACAGTTTGCCAAGTTAGTGTTTCCCAATTAAACAGCATGACATCAATCTGATGAAAAACATCTAATTCTGCAAATATTACCTTTAAATATTATGTGGCTAAGATGCCTGCTTTTCAGTGGTCTAGTCAATTCATTATGAATTATCTAGAACTATCAGAAGTATACACATTTCATTGTACAGCTTTTTCAGTGACATCCAAATAGTTATTAAATGCAGGGGACATGGTAGGCTCTGATCTACTGGTGCATGAAAATTAACACCCTAACCTGTTCTCTGAATGGCTCAAAAATTTGCAAGAGAATTTTTCATTTAAAAACAAGTTACCAATTTTCCTGCCATGTGCCAGGTCCCATAAATCCATGTCTTTTTCAAAACCTGGACTACACATACTCAGCTGGGAGATGTACCAATACAAGATGCAAACGAAACCTTCAAAGTTGGCAACTGCTCAACAAAAGAAATTGCTTCTAAATACAGCCTAAGTTACCTTGCAAGCCCAGTAAGCTGGAACCCAATGCATGACAAAGTTGAGGCAGCCGAAAGGAATAGCAGCACTTCTAAAGTCACTGCCAAAGGTGGACGTTTCACAGCACCAGAAGATTTTGCTTTATACTTGCACTGGCTTCAACATACTTTAAGTGACAACCCATGAAAGAAGGATCCTTGTATCCCCATAACAGATAGGAATTTGCTCACACCTCTATGGCATCAGATTGCTTATGCTCAGTGGGTTTACGTTTCAGAATTAATCATAATGAAAAGGCATCTTCTGCACCATAACTCTGTTATATGAGTAATCTTTCTTTTTGTTACAATTTTAGAAGAAAAAGCAGACTGCCAAACACAAAACACAAGAACTCAGCTGGCTGCAGTCACTCAGCATGATGTGCAACTGATAGGAGGAAGGAGATGATCTCGACACTTCCAGTTCTTCACATCTAAACAAATTTAAAATGGAGTTATTCTCTTTGATAAACAGAAAGCAGCACTTCGGCAAAAAAGCATTTATAAGTTACCCTGAGGAAAAAAAATCATACTAAAATTCCTCCTAGAACTGAGTATCTGGTCTTTTAGGGCTTGAAGTACTCTTGCTAAGGACTATTTTCATCAATTTCAAAAACAACCACAGTTATTGTCAGAAAAGAAAAGCAGGATGTGAGCTGCGAATGTGTAAGAGAGAAGCTGCCTGGAAATTCACACATTAATTGCACATTCTAGTTACAATTGAAGTGATTAGTAAGTTGAGTGATTTACACACGAACATAAGTAATTCCTTCTCTGGCTTGTTATCTAAAGAGAGGGATAAAGACAGAGGAGAATTGCCCAAGCTATTAAAAAGGTCTATGGGAAAGAAATGACAACCCTGTTAAACATTACATTTAAAGAACTGAAGATGACCATTAGCTGCCAAGTGTCTGTGTTCTGTACCCCCAAGTTATGTTTAGGCTCAGTTCTAATAGGTTCTGTGTTTCCTACCTGTAAAGGAGACCGATACAGCCATTTTTCATTATCTCCACTGAGTTTCATACAGGCAAAAAGGTCACAAACTGTAGGAAGGCCAAAGTCCTGAAAGAGAAGTCACCTTAATTACTGATCCCCAAACATAAATACATTCTGATGTTTCTTCACATTCTGTTAAGTGTCCAAAAACAAAGCCAAAACTGACTTCTGAGTCTTTGACATGAGCGCTTCCTTCATTTAGTATAACATATTGTTTTATGTTCCGTAACTAATAATCATGAAACCATTGAAAGAGCTAAGACCCCCTAAAAGCTGTCAGTGTTATCCAGAAGAGCTATGAATATGAAAGAGAAGGAAGTAGTTAGAGTAAAACAATAGACCCAGCACATAATACACAGCAGTAACAGAAACTTACGCTCACTTGTGGTTTCTTGCGCAGAAGCCATTTATCTTCTGCTGGAGGTGGGTTTGCATTGTCTAGGTCACTTGAACCCAACACCCAACTGTTCACATTCAAGGGGAGGTGGAATGGAGCCAAGAGGTCTAGGAAAGGACTCTTGAAACTCTTGTCTGCTTTTTCGCAATTTTTCTTTTCTTCTGCACTTTCTGCTTTGTGCTCAGCTTTGGCCAGCCAGCTTGTCAGAGGCCTTTCCAGCAACACTTTGAAGGGTTCTGCGATCTCTGCTGAATAATCCGTCTTCTCTGCACTCATGGGCTCCCCTGTGAGCTGCTCTGTGGGGTTAAGCCAGGTATTGGCAGCAGACTTGGTCTTTTTGTGCTCAAGGTCTGGATCTTTCTGGCTGACTGGAACTCCATTTTTATCCTTCCCATCTTTCTTGAGAAGCCATTTACACAGAGCCTCTTTTCCACAGTTTTCATCACAGACACATTCTGAAAAGCTGGCACACAGCTCGTTCGCTTTGCACACATCTTCCACTTTAAAGGGGGCCTGGGGATGCTGAAGAAGCCAGGCATTTACAGCAGATGTAGTGGGTGATTTCTTTCCATCAAGATGCTCATTCAGGCACTTCAGATTTCCCAGGTTCTCAATTTCCACATTTTTGATCTGGCTGCCACAACAACTGGTACATGTTTCAGCTTTGAGGAGCCAATCATTCAAATTGCATTCCTCCCTAAAAGGTTTAAATTCACACTTCCATTTCTCATCTGAAGCAATATTTCCATTTTCTGTGTCAGCAGTAATCAGCCAGTCGGAAAGGTCCATCTCTTCTTGTCCAAGGCATTCCAATTCCTCCACCCTTTCAATAGTGGAAAAGGATGAGCTGAAAGTAGAGGTGGAGTCCTTGCGGCCAGGAGAGTCTGTCTTCCCAGCAACATCATGATGCTGATTCTGAAGGAGCCAGTTCTCCAAATTTTTCAGATTTCCCCAGGCTTTCTCAGAATAACAAACTTTGGAAGAATTCAAATCCTAGAAAAGACACAATGAAATACATTTATTAACACTAAAAGAATGTTCAGTAACTTTGCACAGTTACAGCTTGGAGCATCCAGATAGAAAGTGCCAAAGTATTAATTGAACATGCTGCAGAATGAAGAGAATTGCAGAACGTTTAATTGCCACCATATCTGCCTGCTATCAGGCAGATATGTTTTTTCCCCTCTGTTAAAAACTAGGTTAGTGCACAAAAGGCATACCTGGCTGGGCTCTGACACACATTTTTGTGTAACCCATTCCTCAAGATTGGTGCTGGGAACATAAGGAGCCTGGTGAGCACTCATAGGTCTGCTTCCCAGTAACCAGTCTGCGAGCGAGGCGCTCACTGTCCCACACAGTGTCTTCTGCTGAGAAACAATGTTCTTGGTCATGAGAAAGTCTAATTGCTGAGGCAATCTATGTTGATCATCAACAAGGATCAGAATGTCTGCCCTAGAAGAGAAACTAGTCCCTTCTAATTACAAAAAAAAAGGAAATCTTTAACTACATCTGTATGACTTGAAGCCACTGCCCTGATTGTTTTGTGATCCCAGATTCTTCAGAGAGCAAATGACAAGAAAGGGATGCAACAACTTCTAAAACACAGCTCTGAGATGTGTAACCCAGCCATAAACCTCCTTCTGGCCACAAATCCCATTACAGATTTGCTACCCTCCTTCACTGGTGCTGTCTGTGCAGAGCCCAACGTAACATTTTCCATGAATTTCTACACTAAAAGGAATTGAATAGCTCCAAGTCCTGACCTGACTACATCAAGCAACATTCATGTAAAAAATTCTGACTGACCATCACAACCCACATACACTTTAATAATATGTTCTTGCATGTCTGTTCCTGGAGCAGCTACAACATCAGATCAAGTGCTCACCACAGCCACTGTTACTGGCTACTCAAGCATCTTAAACAAACAGAAGTCATTACTCAAGCTCACATAATGTGCTTGAGTTCTCCTCTTCCCTTTAATGCAATTAAACACTCACAGACACAGGTTTTAATCTTACCTGCTCACAGTTCATTAGGGCACAATTCTGCCCTGGAAACCAGGGAGAAGCATTCTCTCTCTCTGGGGTTTGCTGAAAGAAAAGTAAAAGTTAAATTAAATCTCCATTTTGTCCATTTTTGAGGATGAATTCTACAATAAAGCAGAAGTAAAGTGCAGTTACAACTGGTCAGTGCTTTGAGGCTAACAATGTTCTCAATATTTACGGAAAAACACTACCTTCAGTTCACTTCCTTTAAGAGAATTGTCTCAAATAACGCAGGAAATATGCTGTTTACATAAGAATCCCAAAATATTTTTATCACAGAAAGCCATCTACAATATTGAAACTATTACTATCTAAACAAAACTGCAACATTACTTTTCAGTTGCTGGAAGACAGTAAGAATACAGTACTCATTCCCTCAACCACTGCCAAAATAGATTAAAATAACACATACATAACCAGATAACTAAACCCAGTGAAAATAAGAACTACATGCAACAGTTAACAAATCACTGTATATTTGTTATGTAGCTAAAACTATATGACTTGTACACAGGTACCATTCAAGCTGTGACTACAAGTAAAACATCACTTGGAATTTATCACACTACTGAATAAAAAAACCCAACCTTTTTTGAGGCAAGTATTCCAACCTAGGAAAGTCTTGATGCTTACCATTGTTTTAATTGAACCAAATGAGGTAATAGCCTGGCGAAGGTAAGATGTGTCAGCCTCAAAATTCAGGATGGAAGACTCTTCTGGTTTAAGTGTAAGACTTTCCAGTCTGAAAGAGTATGATAATAGTTATAGAAAGGAAAAAAAAATTACAATCTTCTTCATCTGTCTTGTTTTGGAAGTCAGTCCATTACATCATAAAAAGGCTTCCAAGCTGACTTCTCACTAATTAGGTTAAAAAAAATAAATTAATACTTGTATAAAAAAAAAAGATGCCTATCCACAAACCACGAGCAGATAAAACAGCCAACAAAACATAACTTTCACCTTCTTACTTCATCAGAAACTAATATTCGAAATAATCTGCAAAAATGAGTACCTCCCTGCTTGTTATAGTCCTGGTTTTCAATCTAAGAGTAAAAAAAAAACCAAAACATGAGAGGAATCACCTCAGACTGCTTTAAACATCTTATCTTTAGGAACCATTAAAAATGTAGCAACAGTGAGTGAGATCTATGATTAGTTCTAATTAAAAAAAAAGTTGGACTAAATTTGTAAGTCCAAATAAAACCAACTGTGCTAACTTCTATCAAAATATATTTACCTCTCCAGGCAAACCGAGATCTGGTTTGCTAGTTCATTGCTATAGGAGCGTTCCAGCTGATGAATAAGGCAATTGAACTGTCCCAAATACTGCATGAAAGACAAAACACATTATTGTTTTAACTTCTGGGGTTAAAATTGAGGCAACACTTGCAAGGACAAAGTCTGCTTAACCACCCAAACCTTACCCAGTAGAGCTGCTGTGCCTGCTGCTGCAAGGCCTCCTCCTTGAGCTGCTGGATGAGATCCACCTGCTCAAACAGCCAGACCTCGCGGCTGCGCAGGCATTCCAGGTGCCGGCTGATGTGGCTGTGGATCTTCGCTTTCACCTGCAAGGTAACATCCACCCCTTGTAGAACATCTGCCAAACACTGTGAACAAACATGCTGCACTGATTACAAAACGCTGTTTGCCACAAGTAAATGACAAGTACTTTTGCAGCAGTTTGTTCCTCAAAAACTAACCACAGTCATCCAAAGCACCACAAGACTCAGGTTAGTAAAAGTCTCAAGGCTACCTTTAAAGAAGTAACAAAGCACAAAGTTATTTGCATTATCTCTCTATTCCAGTGTTTCAACCAACAGCTTTAGGAAATTCTGCATGCCTAAGCTACTAACACAGGAATACCTTTATCAAGAGCATGACCAAATGACACAGCAACATGCTTGGAAGTGTCTAGGAAAATTTCAGATCATCATGACAATAGTAAGTACTCTGGGATCAAAAAAACTGTCATCAGAGTAACGGTAGCTATTAAGATATTTTTTTTTAAAAAAATTTAAAATTACCTCCCGCCAGTTCTCTTTAATCTGCTGTTCAGCTTTGACAATTCCAGATATAGCTGTTTCCAAGTCCTTCTTTGCTTGAAAGCACTTTGACAGAGTCTCACTGCTGCAAGAATTTCTATTTCTATCTTGTGGTGGACTCATTCTTGAAGTGTTCCTAAAACACAAGGGAAAAATTTCTTAATAGTTTCTATTCCTCTTTAACAGAAGCGGAAAGGCATCATATGAAGAACCATCTGCTCTACTTCACTATAAAGGTGATAAAAACCCCCTAAGACCCTGCACGGATGCAAGGTTTATAAACACAGACAAAGCTTTCTCCAGGAGTGATAGTGGTCTCACAAATGCCTTGGCCCACAGAATTTGCACAACTGCAGGAAAACCAACAGATATTTGACAACAGCTTCAACCACAGGAGCTTAGGCAATCCTCCCCTGACAGTCTCCGTTCTCTGGCTTTTATGGCTTGCCAACAAAACTCCAGAGCCGAGGGGCTGATTCAGGGAAGGTTCCAAAGCAATGCCAGAGCTGGGGGAAAATGCCCTAGCCAGGAAAAGTCTCAGTCACCCCCTTTCCAGCCGCAGGCAAATGAACTGGCTCCCATAAAACAGAAAATTCTAATACAGCTTCATCAGCTGGAAATCCAACAGATGTGATACACAGATCACTCTTTACTAAGCTACAAAGGCCACAATTTCTAGCAGTTCCCCAATATTTTTGTGTCCTGGTCATAGCAGTGGTAACTTACTCAGGTTCAGCACAGCCTCAAGTAAAAGGGGCTCACATACAAAATTTCCACAGAAGTTAGACTGGTAAGGATGCTGCAAGTAAAGGGAAAAAGATAATATGGATTTTTAGTAAAAATGAGAAGGCACAATTTAATCATTTTTTCTAAACGGTGAGCATTGTGTTACTGAAGAGTTTCAATTCTCCTGTCAGTTTCATGGGATTCCTGAAGCACTAACAAAACATTCATAGTAGACATTCTACTTAAAACAAGTTCTCAGCAATGGCAGCTATGGAAATTCCCAGCAGAAATAACTAAAGCATACACATGCCCAGCTAAAATGTCACAGATTTTACCACTCCTCTGGAGGGAACTGAAAAGAGTGCTTTGACTATGGTAAGACAACCACAGACCTTGTGATATTGAGTAGCTATTTAGTCTGCACTTTCCAAGCCCCAGGATCATATAAACTGCAATCCCAAAATCCTTCTACAGCCAAGACCCACCAGATGTGTGTTTCAGAGAGCAGAGGGCTGGGAATGGCTCACATATGGAAGCTGACAGCAAAAGCAAGGTTTGCCGTGGGGCAGAAGCAGAGGTTGCATCTCCCTTGGTTCCCTCAACACCATAGGCTTCCTGTTTCTCCAGTGCCCCCAGACATGGAGAAGGCACAGAAGGCACTCCTAGAACCTGCACACAACTCAATACCATCCTCATCGTAGCATTTCATCTTTTAGGAAGTGCAGACCACAACTAAAAGAGAAGTGAATTCAAATATATTCTTAGACTTTATCTGGCTTATCAACTTTCATATACAATCTACAGGAAAATGTAAGTGGGAGCCTGGTTCTCAGATGTAATTTAACAAGTGTTAATGCAAAGGCAGCAATACACTCAGCCAAGAAAACAAGGTTGCTAGAAACATTAAAAGCTGTCCTATACTCCCAAGCAAACAAAAAAAACCCCTATAGTTTATAATTTCATTTATTATATTGTTACATAACCAAGTCAAAGTCTGAAAGGCTAAATATAACTGCCATATTTTCTCATATGGCAGATAATGCACTTACAACTTCTGTGAAAATTATATTAAGCTATGTACCTACAAATACCAAGTCCAAAGAATGCTGTGTTACAATATATGTGTTTTCTGAATTCACACCATGAGGGAATTGGGCTCAATGCCTGAAGAATTGCTACTTTTTCACATTCTACACTGGCAACTTCATACTGGCACAGTAAAAATGAAGAAGCTTACACATGCTTCTCTAATGATCTCTGAAACTACCATGTTTGCTTTCTGGTTCTTCATTTGATTGCAAGACTCTCTCCAAAATGTATACAGAGAGAATGAATACTGCCTTCCTCCAGCCAGGCAGCTCTTGTTAAAATGGCTGTCCCTAGGTTTGGCAAAAATTAGGCAGAAAAACTCACATGACAGTTGAGGATGAAAGCCATCCTTCTTTTAAAATTCCACAAGCCATTAACAAAACTAAGTACCCAGCAATTTCTTCTCTTGCCAGTTACTCCCAAATAGGACCGGGAGTTTAAGACGTTTTCAGGTCCCACGCTCTGACACAGCCCAGATCATACGCTTTGGCCTAACAGTAACAAAATAAAGTTACTTCTGCAAGACACACGGCGGCAACACAGCGGCCTTTTTTGGCAATGTCCGCGCCGTCTGTTTCCACGGGCAGGGGGACCCCTGCAGGGGGACGCGCCCCTCCCAACCCGCTCAGCTCGCACTTACTTCCCGAGTCCTGCTTACAGCGCCGCTCCCATTCCCAGCCTCCCGCTCCGCAGAGCCCGGCTCCGGAATGGTGCCGGGCGGTCACGGTGCAGACTCCGTTCCAAGACCCCGCCCCGCTTATCGGGGCGGCCCAGCCCTTGCCCCGCCCCGCCCCGCCCCGCACACCGCGCCCCGAGCCCCGCACGTCGGCACCGCCGGGTCCGCACCGACCCCGCAGCGACCCCGGCCCTGCTGCTGCACCCGCTCCGCCCCGCCCCGCCAGAACACCCCCAAGCCCTGGCAAACCGCGAAACCGCGACCTTTTGCAACAAAACCGCTGTCTGTTGCAAGTTCAGGAGTGTGGCAATGTGCCTTTTACAGACAAGAAATGCAACAAAGCAGTTCCCAGCGCCGCGGCACCCAACGCGTCCTCCTGCTGCAGCACCCGGGGCTCAGGAGCTGCAAGCCAGCACAGCTCAGCTTCCCGTCCGCCCCTGGCCATGCACAGCCCAGCAGCGAGGCTCCCCACCCAGAAATCCTGACAAGAAACCACTGGACGCAGCTTGCTCCTGGAAGCATCAAAATGACACTCACACACACACACAATTCCTGTCACATCTACTCTCGCTTCCACGATTCCACACACAGCTGAGGAAAGCACACAGAATGGCCTCGGCTGGAAAGGACCCTGAAGATCATCCAGTTCCAAGCCCTCGGCCATGGGCAGGGACACCTTTTACTAGACCAGGTTGCTCAGTGCCCCATCCAACCTGCCCTTGAACACTCCCAAGGACGGCCCAAGTGTATGTACTTGCCTGCACATAATCAGCAAAAGTATTCCAGCCACGAAAACAAAAGAACTGCCTGAATGAGGCAGGAAGATGATATTATTGTTCCTAATAATAAAAAATATTTTTTTAG
This sequence comes from Grallaria varia, assembly GCA_013396735.1. Taxonomy (NCBI): domain Eukaryota; kingdom Metazoa; phylum Chordata; class Aves; order Passeriformes; family Formicariidae; genus Grallaria; species Grallaria varia. The sequence goes on from VWZG01002669.1 coordinate 371,522, forward strand.
CTTTTAATTAAGTGTCTGGTAGCGGGGGAGCAAAGGAGGATGGGACAACCCTGCCTGGCATGCACAGTCTGCAAACAGGCCAGCAGGAAACTGGTTTTACCAGCTTTTCACTTTCACCACAACCACCCCCGCAGTCCTTGGGAAGAGCATTGTTTTCCATTTCAAATGGGCGCGGAATCACCTAAAAAGATGGCTGTGCAGAGCCTTTACTGGAGAAAAGCTTCTGAAGGGAACAAATCCTCATATCGAACAGGATCTGTTTATAAATGTGATTTCTTCCAGTTGGCAGGATACGTCTGCTCCAAAGGCCTCTGATCTGACTTCATGTGGTTTTAAACCCACTGGCTTGCTTCAACTGAAATACCCATAGATTTCCATTTTACCCCACCAAAAAACAGTAATTCCTTTTAAGTGACTGTCCCAAATTAGGTACGTGGGAGTTGTGGTCGGGGAGTGAAGTACTCTAAGTACACAAGCCGAGTCTCAGAAATTTCCATTTACATCCAAGCATAACAAGCATTTTTGTACACTACAGCACGAGCATCACGCATCAGTATCTGTGTGGAGCTCCTGCTGGGGGGATTATTTTACTCCAAAACAAGTATGTACCACCCTATTTTGTAAGTCACAAACCACATGCAGAAAAAAATTACCTCTGACAGTTCTGAGTAAGAGAGAAAGTAAAATTAACACCTTAAGGAATAGTAATTAAAGTTTCAGGCAAAACATTTCTGAAACTCAGTTTTTAGCTGTCTGCACAGTATATGATCTGTGCCACACACCTGAACACATGTGATTACCTCTTCAGCTGTTTTAGCCCCGAAAGAGCATGGTCAGTACACAAAGCACTGGTACAGACACTCTCACGAGACCTGGGCTCTGACGAGCCACAAGTCACCAGTGCAGCTGAGACAAGAAGTCTATTGTAAACAAATGTTTTATGCAGAGCACGTATGTGAAATCACAAAGTATCCAAAAACGAAGGCCTGAAATCTCTATGCCATAATTAATGACAATACCGAATAGCTACCTCAAGAGTGGGAAAGACAAACTGTTATCTTAACACAGATTGCACATTACAATACAACGATGTTCCAGACTTTTGTATTTAAAACCCTTTGGAAAACAAGTGACAAATCCCTGGCTCTGCCTGAAGCATCTGGCCCCAGAGATAGCACTGCCACGCTGTCTGCACATCCATCCCCCAACGCCGTACGCTCGCACACGTGAACAGCGGTTTTTATATGACCGTCAGGGAAAAACCCTCCCGTGCCTGCACACCTCACGCAAACCCCACGGAAGGCAACCTTATTCCTCTGTCAGCTTTCCCCTTCAATGCTACCCACGAACACCGAGTTTAAAGCCGAAAGAATGCATAGGAATCCCCCGGAGGCTCTGGCTTACACCGCTTACCAGACACCGAACCCCACGGGTTTGGCAGCCTTTCAGTGAGCACGGTCCAGGGCAAACCCGACCCTCCTAACGCGGACACCAATGCTTATATAACCTCCGAGAAGCGCAGCCGCTGACAAAAGACCTTGGCTCCGCAATCACAGAGGTGACTTTAGGAACGCCCGCAGCACAACCTCTCTGGGACACGAAGAGAGAGCGAGGTCAGCCCAAACCCGCCATCTCCGTGTCCCACCTCCGCCCTCCATCCATTTCCCGACTGCCCGCCCGAGCCAGGCCGGGCCGCCCCTGCCTCTTTCCGCTGCGCGGCACGGGATCCCTCCCGAGGTGCCTCCCGGGATTCCCGGCGGCATTCCCACAGGATTCCCGGCGGCATTCCCACAGGATTCCCGGTCCCGTCCCGTCCCGCCCCTCCGTCCCGCTCACCGCCGCCTGCGCGCCGCTCCCTCACCTGCGCCCTCCGACCCGTTGCCGGCACGCGCCGCCGCCGCGCGCTCTCGCGAGAGCGCCGCTCACCGCCAGCCCNCCTGCCGGAGTGGAGGAGGCGCTGCGGCACCCGGGGAGCAACCACCGGGAATGGGGAGCAAACACCGGGAATGATGGGGGAAAAAACACCGGGAATGATGGGCAAACACCGGGAATGGGGGGCAAATACCGGGAATGGGGGGTGTGAGAAATGAAAACTAGTGATTCGTGCCAAAAAGAGGATGTAGGAGGTCAGTGCGACCTTGGGAAGGGAGAAAAAGATTCTAAAACTTAATTGCCCCTTATAAATTTAAAACAGACTATCTCACCTTATCTTGTGCATGAACTAAGCTTAGCCAACAGGATGTTCACAATTCGTTGTCGAGAAATACGAGAATTTATAGCCTGCTGTATAGATAACAAATTAGTCAAGGTAAACATCTGTTGAATTCTTGAAATAACGATGTAAAATGTATATGCATGTGCGTAATGAATATGCATGAGATAGCTAGAATAAAGCGTCAAGCTAATATCTGTTTCGGGGTGGCAGGTTAGGACTTTTTACCTCTGCCTCGTCACCCAGTGCTGTTTGCTTTTACCTTATAATAAACTCTTATTCGAAAACCCATTTGGGCCTGAGACTCTGTTTCTCACGGGGGGCAATGCCATCCACTGGCAGTGGGGGGCAAACACCGGGAATGGGGCGCAAACAACGGAGAACGGGGTGCAGTGTCAGCCACCGGGAATGGTGGGCATTCACCAGGAATGGTGGCCAAACACCGGGAATGGTGTGCAATGCCAGCCGGACACCGGGAACGGCGGCCGCACACCAGGAGTGGCTGGCAACCCCCGGGAATGGCTGGCAACCCCTGGGAATGGCATCCGACCCAGCACGGCAGATCCCCCGAGGACAGCACATGCCGGGGATGGGTCTTTCCCATGTCCATGGGGATGTTCCGGCGTGCATGGCTTGGCTCGGCCTCTCACGGTACAGTTTTGGGGTTTGCCTCTCCCCGGGTGTGAAGCACGCCAGGGCGCTGGGAAAGAATCCAATACTGCAGGGGCAGGGAGCACCGCTGCTGGGACTGCTGGGGGCTGAGGGACCACAGCCTTCCTGGGATCCGGCCTTTCTGGGACCCCAGCCTTCCTGGCATCCAGCCTTTGTGTGATCCCAGCATTCCTGGGACCCCAGCCTTCCTGGCATCCAGCCTTCCTGGGATCTAGCCTTCATGTGATCCCAGCTTTCCTGGGATCCCAGCCTTCCTGGCATCCAGTCTTCATGTGATCCCAGCTTTCCTGGGAACCCAGCCTTCCTGGCATCCAGTCTTCATGTGATCCCAGCTTTTCTGAGATCCCAGCCTTCCTGGCATCCAGCCTTCCTGGGATCTAGCCTTCATGTGATCCCAGCTTTCCTGGGATCCCAGCCTTCCTGGCATCCAGTCTTCATGTGATCCCAGCTTTCCTGGGATCCCAGCCTTCCTGGCATCCAGCCTTCGTGTGATCCCAACCTTCCTGGCATCCAGCCTTCCTGGGACCCCAGTCTTCATGGGCAGCCCCAGCAATGCCCAGCGTGCAGTTGGGAAGAGCTGCATCCTGTGCATGTTTCCACAGGACTTAAAGCTCAACAGAGAATGTACAGGGGCTCCAAACGGAAAGGACTTCAGATGGAAACATGAGTCTGTGCAGCTCAGCGTACATGTGGTACCTGAGTCAGCATTTCCTCCACGTTTCCTCCCCGGGGCACACACCAAAGAACCACTCTTTTGAACAGGACCTTACCCGTGGTTATGGGTACAAATAATTCAGTGCTGACCTGAGAGAAAAGTAGAAGTCAGCCCCCTAATCCCAGATGTGCTGTTACCCTAGGAACCTGCATTTCAGGTATTTGGCTTCCTTGTCTAAACACACAGGAGGCACAGGATGTGTTATGTAATCCTTCTCCATGTATTTGGATTTGAGAGGGAAAAATAATACCAGCCCTGCCTGGGCTTGGAAAATCAGCAGTGCTCATACATCTGTTGTGTCCCCCATCCAGTTACCCAGGGAGACTGTCCAGAGGAAAGAGAGCAGCCCTTCCTGTGTAGGCAGGCACAGGTGGTCTGTTCAAATAGGGGCAAAAGGTAGGGTAAGAGATGCAGTTTTATGGGAAAATAAACAAGATGATCTGTTCATGTTCAAACAGCAGTGAGGATGGGGATGTACTGGGCACCCCTCACCAGAGTACGAAGAGAAACATTTCTGGATGCATAAAAGGGATTTATGTACACATCAGAAATAGTTAATGAGGATAAAAGCCTGCAGCTTTTCCCTTCAGAAGTGCATGACACTGTCATGCACTCCTGTGCCCAAAATTCAGTGCTACTTCTTACCAAATGGGAATCCTGCCTGTAGTCCAGCAGTGTAAAGCCCATCCTGCCTTGATTTTGCCAAGGTGCTCAATGACCCCCTTTGCACACTCCAAGTTCTTTTTTGCTCGACTGCAGTGAGAGAATGAAGAGCAGGGAGAGATTCATCCCTCCAGGCCCCGAGAGCCTCGATAGAGAAGCGGGAGCTTTCCCTGCAGCCCTCAGGCATTGCCCGGCCGAACTGTACTACTGTGCACCACCCAAACCGCGAAGAACTTGGAGAAGGTTCTCTGGTGCGATGATTTTAGAGACAATTTTACGGGGTTTCGAGAATGTTTCCGGTTTCTGTTCAGACCGTTCCTCTTTCAGTAACTGCAGTAATTTAGCTGAAGAGAATCAGCTGTGTTAACTTCCCTGCTTGATGCCCAGGAATGTCATTTCCCCGTTCCGCGATGCTACCCCACAGCGCGGCGGTCCATCCCCGCCTCGGCACGGCGGAATCCAGCGGGGCAGCGGCCGGGCAGCGGCACGGCAAGCACGGCAGGCAGCCGGGGGTGAAGCCCGGCGCCAAGGCAGGCTGCCAAGCGGCTCCTGGCGGGAGCAGCACGAGTGCCGCGGCGGACTATGAAATTCTAGAAGAGTCGCCGCTGTAGGCGTCGGGGAACCTCGGGCAGCTCCCGGGGGAATCGCCCGTTTCCTCAAGCTGGAAGGAAGAGGGCTGTGTTCCCTTGATCCCTGCCAGCGCGGGTGCGCGGCCCTGCCGCCCACGTGTCCCTCTCTGACGTCTGTCGCTGGTCCCCTTCCAGGCAGGCTGTGACCTGGCGCCCGGCCCCGCGCTGAGCAGCCTTCCCGGGCCGCTCCTCCCGCCCCTGCCCGCAGCCCGGCCCCGCAGCCCGGCAGTCCCTGTGCCGCAGTGCGAGGCTTCGCTGCCTCGCAGGGCACTCGCAAAGCTCTCCGCTGTATTTACTCACCTGGAATCTTGGCTTTGTGTGTCGAGCTGCGTCAGTGCCAGAGAGAAACTGATGGTTTTGAACTCCCACACAAATCGTGTCATATATAAACAGAGGTTTTAATAGCCATTTCCTGCACACCACGCACAGCCTTTTTCCTTTTGCTAGTTTAGGGATTTCTCATTTCTGCAAGCTTTGTAATTCCTGTCTATTCATCCTTCCCACTTCACATCAAACAGAAGTACAGACTATACCTAACTCCACACTCAGCTTTCATTTAAAGAGATTCTCAGGAAGGTCCTCTGTAGCTTCTCCAGGCAGCCAAACCAAAGGCAGAATTTATTTGTGAAAGCAATGGGCACCAGTGAGAGCTCAGTGTTTGTGAATTAGGGTCCTGCCACAGACGTGAACAAATCCCTTATTTGTTGTGGTCCAAACCTATCAATGCAAAAAAATAACAGAAGTTTTAATCAAGTAAGTGTCTTCCCTGAGCAGAGGAACAGAGAAAAGGAACATATTAACTTGTGATAACAGAAATGATTTCTCTTGTGCAAGAGCAGTTACCAGCAATTGTAGAGGGAAATACCCTTATTTAAGTCCTACTTCGTCATGTATGGCATGCAGCTATTAGGTCTCCATAGCCGATGCACAGGCATGTTGGTAAGCACATACCCAAACATCCAGATGTTTGACAGCACAGCATCTTTTGTGTGATAGATGCGTATGCAAATGGGCTTTCCTAGGGATCCCACATGTCCTTTGAAACAAAACTACGTGTGTGGCCATGTTTTTTTCTGCTTTTTTTGTTATTAACTTTTCCCTCCAGAAACCCTCCAAAGCCTCAGCTGGTGGATGAATCTGAAACAGCAACCACTACATTTACATACATCCTTTTGCAGAAACAGGAGATTCTTGGATGGCCAGAAATTAAATGTCTTGCCCACCATGAAAGGGAAAGCACCCTCAGTTCATGTGTGATGGATAGGTACTGCAACTCACATGTGCTTGACACAGGAGAGGAGTGCCCATGTATGCTTTGTAGGTTGCAATAGGCTCCATCAAATCTTCAGTGACAGCAGGAATGGCTCAATAGCTGTGCAAAACTGTGGCAACACAAAGTGTTATTTATTAGTAAGTGTCTTACTGACTTCATTAGCAACCTCTGCCATGACAGTGACGTTCATGTCACTGAAAAATAGCCTTATAGATGGTGCATACCTGTAATTAGACTTGCCAAGGCTGGGAGCGGGGCTTTGCTTCACTACCTGATATAATTCTCCCTGTGGTGTTTGCTGGCCAGTCTCCAACACTCAGAGAAATACGTTCAATAAGCAAAGCCACATCCCAACAGTTCATTGATCCTAGACTCAGTGGTTCCTACAACTTGAAATACTGAGGAAGGAGATTTAAGTATTAAACACAAATCCTTAGTCATGTTCCACATACACCACACAGTCAGTTCTTGAAAAAGTGCCTGGCACACTTGGGATATTAAAAATGATGTAAATTCAAGAAATCAGGACATCAGTGGAAAAGTCTTCCATGCAAGCATAGAGCTTACTGCCAAATTTTCAGGGTTGAGGAGATGAGCTTAAACTAGGCAAGATTATTATTAGTCAGCTTCAGCAAAAGCCAGTTGGCTTCTGCAATACTTGAATGGTGGGAAAGCAGTACAGGAAAGAGCTGCTGTCTGACACAGGGTGGGAACATCCAAATTTAATATTGCAATAGAGAAAGGTATTTTATTTCATATAATGGCATATAATACCCAGATATTCCATTTTTCTATGATAAAAGTAACAAAAAATATAAATAATAAATTAACGAGGAGAAAATGCGCAGGGAAGGCTCAGGCCTGGTGACTCAAGTGGGGTGCTGGCCCCACCACAAACTCCTGTATTGAAACACAAGGAAAGGGACTATAAGGGAGGTGAAAGCAGAGGAGATGCATGTCCCTGCTTTCTGCAACCCGAGGTGAGACCTCAGCATCAGCACTCAGGCACAGCACCAAAGGGCTCACACTAGAAGGAAGGAAGCATGTAAACAGCGTATAAAAAATTTTAACTAATCTAAAACTGGTTTTATAGAGCTTCAACCTACTTCAGAAAACTTTTCCTATCACAAACATAGATTGAGCCTTTTAGTGAAACAGTAGCGTGATTTTGGTCACTAAACATTTTGAACCTCCCCCCTCCCCATATATATATATATATATATACACACACATATACACACATTTGAAATTGGAGCAGGAAAAGACACAGGGCAGGCTTACAGTACAAGGGCTGTGTTATAGCTCTAGGGATTGCTCTTGTTTGAGTGGAAAAGTAGATTGTTGAACAACAAGCATCACACAATCAAAACAGGTCTCTTCTGCTTCCTCAGAAACGCTTGTCTCAACTTTTCTCAATGTCCTTTTTAAGAAAGCAGCTATAGCAGCATGACACTAAATTAACCCCTAACTCTACTGTTAGGGTGAGGTTGATGCTGAAAAAAAGTGCGAAATTTAGTAAATGCAGATCACCACAAAAACAAGGAAGAAATTACAATATAACCCATCACAGACATGCTTTCCTAAGGTTGGATTCTCTGAGACAATGGCATGTGCAGGCTTTCCCAGACAATGTGAACACAAAACAGCGTTTAACTTACCTACATGCAGGAATTTCTGCTCGGTCTCAACGAGGGACAAAGCAGTTTGCCCTACAACCAGAGCCAGAGGGAGGGTCAGCAAATTACCCACAACCATTGCAAAAGGCCATCAGGGGAGGTGAAAGGCCTGACTTTTTATACATGTGTTGTCACTGAGGGTGTTGTGCCTGTGTCAGGGGAAGGACCAGAAACTCCAGCTCCAGCAGCCACTGCTGCCAGGGCAGTGGAGCACAGGTCAGGTGGTGGCACCCAGGCCTGGATAGTTCCGTGTGCTTCCTGCTGTCCCAGTGTGTGTTGGAAAACACAAACAAAAGGGTGTTTAGGCAAGGTTCACTGCCCCCCAAGCTGTGACCCCATCTCTGCTCTGCAGTAAAAACTGTAGGAGGTGAGCAGGGACCAGGAGGCGCTGGGGAGGAAGGGTGGGTCTGTGCTGCCAGGCTGTGCGCCAGGTGGAGCTCTGCAGTGTAATCCTGGCCAGCAGGAGTTCACCAGGGCTCTTGACCCAGATTCTTTATGTTCCACCACCTTTAACAGCACGGGATACAAAATCTCCCCTTCCTCACACCTGTGACACACTGTTGCCAGGGCTGTCTTTTGTGCCCACAGGTGAGCAGGAAGTCTGCAGCATCCTTTCCTTTCTTGTGTTTCTCCCCTTTGTTCTCTAAGCTTCCTTCACATCATCTGAGTGGCATAGCCTGTAGTATACTGAAAGCCTGGTAATAAGACAGATGACATCTGTTTAGGTCACATATTAGAAGGGATTAATGCTTCTAAGTACTTACAAGCTACAGCTTAGTACTCTGCTATCTGAACACATGGGCTCTGGTACATGTGATGGCTGTCAGCTCAAGACTCAGCACTTCTACAGCTCCAGAAACATGGAAGCTGCATATCCAAATGAGTGTGGCAAAGGACACGCACCCTTCCCTTCACTGATGCAGGCTGGCAGTAAAAGCCACAAGTGACCGTGTGCTTAGTCTGATGAAGGAGCTCCAGGAGGAAAAAACAACTGCCCCTGCACTGGTTTTGCTTGGGGCAGGAATGTTGCCCTGCAGAAAATTACAGGTTCATTCCAGCAGGCAAGGGTGGAAAGTGGAGCATATCCATTTTTCTACTGAGCATCCCACTGCAGAGGGGCAGGGGCTGGGATGCCCCAGCCTGTAGCACCAGCAGAAAGCACCCCAGCTCTGTCCCTCAGCAGGCAGGAAGGACTTGGGGACAGGCAGCACTTGCAGACTCCAGCAGCCCAGGGCTCTATGCACAGGCTCACAGGCATTACATTCCCCTTTTTTTTTCTTTTTTTTCTTTTTTTTTTTTGCTGAGGGTCAACTGGATCTTGTGACCTGCTTAAATAACAAGACTTTAGAAAGAAGCTCAATAGGTACATGGTATTCTTCATTTCAGATCCATAGTTCTGAATGGAGGAAAAACAAATAAAACTTAGAAATAAGACTCAAAGCCCTAAGGTCCCCTGGAAGGGAAAGATGAGTGGCTGCCTCAGCAAGTTCCACTAAGTTATTTAACTGGTACTGTGGGAGTTGATTAGAATTATTTATTTCCAACTCATAAACCCACATGCTACATCTTTCTCTCTTGCCAATTAACAGTATTACTTAGCACTAATAGACTGCTTTCATTTTCAAAGGGCTTAGGAAGACAAATTAATCACCTCAACATGTCTGAAAGGAACAGATGGTAATGAAGTATTAACATTGCGATTTCACAGTTGGAAAAGCTCCTCAGAGAGGGGGCAGTAGGAGTATCTAGAGGGCACTTGGCCCTGCTCCCTGTGTGGAGCTGGGCTTACTCAGTCTCATCTTCACTCTGAGCTTCTGCTTTAACCCAGCCTCACCACACATTACTTTTCCTAAGCAAAGTTACACTGTTTTTCTAATTTCATCTTTAACAGGGAGTAACATCTCTCCAGAAGGCCTCTTACCTCAGCACATCTCCAGACAGGTCGTTACTGCTTTGGATTTAAAAGACTAAATGTCTATCCAATAATGCAATTAGTCCAGTCTGTCATTATTTCTTACTGGCTATAAGCAAAGAAGTGATCAGGAAGAAATACATTCCCCTGTCCATACAGTAGAGATGCTCTTTTTCCTTGGGAACATCTTGGACAGCTGACTGCTTTTTCCTCCTCCCACTTGCCCGTCTCAGAAGACCATGGGCATGGAGCAGAGTCACCCTGTGGGCCTTTGGGCTTGGCTGTACAACAAACACTTTCTAAAGTAACACCTAGAAAGAAGAGCTGCTTTCTCTAGAGCAGGGGTTCCCAAAGCAAAGCTTGTGTCTAGAGGGAGGGATCCATGGCCATCCTTAGCAGAACCCGCTCGGGATCCAGGTCTCTTCCAGCAGGAGGATCCCAAAGTCAAGTGGTCTGCAGACCCCACAGACTGAGCTAGGAGTGAGGGAGAGCCCGTGGCACCCCTGTCATGGGGTGTCAGCTTCAGAGAGCCTGCCACAGCACACTGCCATCGCTGCTGCCACCTCCTCATCGCCCAGGGGCAGCAGGGTTTGTTACGGAGGGCACTCACGTTACTGGGCCCACAGAGAATTTGCCCAGGTGGCACTTCCACCAGATCTCCAGCCATTAAGCAACCTGTCACACACACAGCTCTAGAAAGCTGTCTCTCAGAAAAAACTGACATTTTCAGGAGAGGACCAAACAAAGAAATACAATGATTTTAAAAGTGACCGATATAACAATGACTAAGCAACTTTTTAGTGGTTTGGGTTTGTTTTTTTGTTTTTCCTAAGAATTGATTTAACTCTGGAAGGTTTTTACTGAAAACATTGAGAAAATATCCTCTATTTCAGTATTTAACCCCACAGTCAAAGATTATCTCAAATAGCAACTGTGCAATGATAACACTCAGTGTCAAATGTCTGACAGGTTTTGGCCTCTCCTCTAGGAATGGTAACAGTAAATAATAATTCAGAGTGACATGAATTATTCTAACACCTTTCAGAGCTATTTCATCAGCATATTGATATTAGTATCAATTCCCTTCAATTTGTGCTGAGCCGCTGAGGCAGGCATCTCAGCCCATTATCAATCTCTCAGCCTCAAGTATCATGTACAATGAAATCCTTCTAGAAACATTAGTTAGTGTCTAGGGACAGCAAAACACATCCAAAACACCACATTAGCTGTGGCTTTTCCCATGTGTTAAGGGAAAGAAGAAGCACTGAGGTAAAATGGTTAAGCACCCAGTGTGCCAGTGCAGCCCTCACTGAGGATTCCAGGAAAAGGCAACCCCAATTTCCTCAGCTCTAACAGGTATCCGAGCACTCGGGTTGGGGAGCAGAGGCACCATGATGCAAGGCAAACTGGTTTGCAAATGGGCCCAAGACAATAATACACCCTGATTTCACCCTGCAGCTGTGTTTAGCCTTAACCCGCTCAGTTATAAATCTGGTGCGAGTTTTTCTGCTACTTCTTTATATTTGAAAGTAGAATGTAGTGGATTTGGATTTTCCTAAGTTAGAAAACATTAAAAAACAGAATAAGAGTTCTCACATTTACAAGAGTAAATTCACTTAAAGAGAGAATACTTAATATACAATGTGGCTGCATTTTTTTAAAAAAATTGAACCTAAATGCGAAGAGAATCCAAATTGCCTTTTTTTGAGGCACCCATCACACAAATGAAAAGCCTTATTTTATCCATGCCGCCAATATTCACATGAATGTTTGTTGTTGTTTTTTTTTCCCTTTAGATGTCTATTAATATACCTTGTACTTTAAACCTTTCTAAAAGCATAGGAAATCCTCAAACATAAACACTATTTTTATAAACAACAGCAACTCCAATTATTATCCTAAAGACTCACAATGCCCATAATGAGCAAGCATCTGTTTTTCTGGGCTTGCAAATCATTGGTATCCTTTCCCTTACTTGTTATTTATTTTTCTCATCCAGGAATGATAATCAGTGTTTAGCACTGTGATAGCAAGTCTGTACCAACACAAAACCCATAAATAATTGCCACAAGAGCTGTATGAAATCTAAGAATTGTTCCAGCTTTTATAGTACAACAGCCAAAGCATTCAAGGGATTTTGCCATATTGTTGCAGTCCCTTCTGCAAACTACCTCCTTCTGACAAGTTTGGTATTGGTCCTATTTTATCATCTTCCTAGGGATGTGTGTATGTGTGTGTGTGGGCTTTATTTTGGAGTGGTACTTGAAATGGCAGGGGTGGGAAGAAGAATACAGGGTATTCCACATGTCAAATAGCTTAAAAATATGGATTATGATGGCCATGGGAGCAAGGTGCACTTGCTATTTTAATGGTTTAGTTTGACTCTTCAAATCTTTAATTCTTCTGCACACCCCAGGACAAGCTAATAGACAGCACAAGGTTTTAGACCACCATAGTGCTTAAAACTCTCAGTGTGTAATATTTGAAGAAAGGGAGAATTCAGTGTTTGATACTCTGGACTATAACAGAAATTTGCATATAAACTGTTTAGCTAAACTCTAAGTAGCAGAAGAATTATTTTTATTTACTTACTCATTACTTCTTTGCTTCTATTAATGGTTTAAGAAAAGGACTTTTAACATCCAGGATCATTATCAAAACTTGGAAGCTCAGAGCTACATAAGCATCCTGAGCAAGGCGTCATATTCCAGTGGTTTCAGACTTGGTTTGTATAAAACTCCTTTGGAGCTCAGACTTCACTGAGGGCTGAGTCCCAGGGTGCAAATGAAGCCTCTTGGACTCAAAGTGAATTTCACAGGAGCCAACTCTGTTTAATTCCACTTTGTCCAGGAGTGAAATTATTAAATTAATGCATCACAGCCCACTGACCAAAGGCCACATATGACACTGGGAATAGCATTCTCAGCTTCCTTGACAAACCCTTCACTTCAAACAGGCCCTGCACTATGGCTGCATTACACTATCGTGAAAGGTTTCTCACGGAGAAATTGTTTGCAAAGTTGTTTTTAGGAGAAAACAAATCTTTAGGCTGCTCAAACGACAGAGGCACTCAGAACAAATAACCTCACAGCTGCACTTCGGGGAAGACTCAAGGTCTTACTTTCGGCAGGCGCTTGACGTCAGACCAGAGAGGGATCACACAACAAGCAAAGGTTACGTGCAACCTGTCCCCTGTGGCTTATGCAACAGCCAAATAACCACTGCTCAGGAGAGATGCACACCAAAAGAACTCACTGGGAATTACTTTTAATATACGCAAACCAGAACTGCTTGTGAGTTGTAGGGCATGATATATGACACACTGATCTGAATAGCTCTTGTTTTATGTCTCTAAAACAAGCATTCAGTAAGTAATTCACATTACATGAGTCATCTTTGGTAATACTGTACATTTGTGTCAATCACTTGGCAAACATCAGTTCTGGGTACTTAGAGTGTAATTCATCACACCTACAAACGAATCGGAAAGTTAGAGGAGCATCCAACACACACGAGCTTGCAAAGGGAAGAATTCAGACTAACAACACTGACATTACTTCACAGTCATGTAGAAAAAGTTACAATTCTTTGTCATAGAGCATTACACTAGTTTATCAGTTTGTCTACAGTTAACGTGGGCTTATAGTGAGCATTATTAATTAACAGCAATATAGCTCCCAAAACAATTTGAGGGAGTAGGATTGAAAGCTAAGAACTTTGATTAGAGCATAATTTTCTAACTTTGTTTTCTAACCCTAAATTATTAAAATGCAGAAAAAGTCATCATTATTTTAAAAAGATGCATCATTTAGAAAAGAAGTTTCATTCCTTACAATATGGTTTAAAGCTAACATAGGAGAAAACGGTGCTACATTAAATACAATCAAGAGCATTCAGATAACATGATCAATTTATGTTCTGTTAAGGGGCCCAGCCATGGGTTTTTCCTTGCTTTGATGTATATTTGATGATGACTGAACTTTCCCCACTTACCCTGATGTGGACTGTCCACATGTACTGTGTTAACAACTAAGAGTCAGCTTTTATTTACAATTTAGAAGCAGCACAGCTACCCTACATCCTACAGCTGTGCTCACTCCACTGCAGTACTGGAACGAGCACAACAGCTTGGATATCTCAGGGAATGCATCACTGTTCTGAAAGGCCTTTTTTTCCCTGTTTTTTCAGAAGATGGGTCCTCATTACTTTTCTCAGCCAACTTCGAAGGGTCTGTCTGCAATTGTTCTATTTGAAACTCGAGATGTTTTTGAATGGCTACCCCGAGTTCTTCTGGATCCACAGATGCCCCATACACTTCCCATGTCATTCCTTCATCATCCCATCTCACTTCACGTACTGGAGATTGGGAGGCCTCCAAGTCTTGCTCCAGGTTCACCTCTGGGAACACGTGTGAGTGACCTGCTGCTGGGCTCGTTGCCACAGATTTGCATTCCACGGTCGGAAGAGTTTGTACCTCGGCATCTCTGCGCTCAAGAGGTGGTTTCAGTCCTTTTGTTAAATCATTCATAGAGGTCATAGTCCACATATCCTTAGTTATCACTACCATGTCTGCCCCGTGCTGGCTGCTGAGGGCAATGCCGACAGCCTTGGTTTCTGGAGGAGCTCTCTCCTGTTGGGCACAGTGCTGGGCATGCTGCAGCTGTTCTGCAGGAACGTTACGGCACTTCAGGACTCTCTTGGCATCCAGGCCTGATTCACTTACTGAAGACACCAGCTTAGGATATGTCAGAACGTCTGAAGCAGAAAAGGAATGAAAATAGCCTGGTGCTGGTGGCTCTTTTCCTGTCTCACTAACGGAGCACACCAAACGTGGAACGAGCTGTATGGACGGGATGGGCAAAGAGTGGCAGTAGGCAGGGATGGTGGCATCTGCCTTCAAGGCATCCTGCCTTATACTACAGGGCCCTGCAGAGTTGTTATGAACTGTCATCACCATGGGGGAGTATGCAGAGTTAGGAATATTACCGTAAGTCAGACCACCATGAATAATCCCAGTGGCTTGATTGAATATTGTCCTATTTGGGAAACGATTTCCAGGCATGTGGTGTCCTAGAACAGCAGCATGAAATGCTGCAGGATCTGTGTAAACAGTAGTGTTACGTGGAATAGTGCCACTGTCAAAGGTGTTTGTGGGGACTTGTTGGTCTCTAGGTAGGACTGGAAGATGAGTCACAAGGTTTTGATAGTGAGATGTGTTTTCATTTGTTTCTGATCCATACATCTGTGTCTGGAAGGACATCCCAGCCACTGGCAGACCATGCCTGCAGCTAGACGAGCTTAGGCTGGAGTGGGTAGCACTGGTTTCTGTGTGAGTGACATAAGTCTGCTGTTTGCAGCTGCAGGTTAGGTCTGAGTGGCTTCTCTGAAGGGCAGTTGATTCTTCCATTTCACACGTGTGTTGTGGGTGAACAGCACAGGCTGAAGAGACGTTCTCCACAGTGCTGCTCTTTACACACATCTTAGCATCCCCCACTTCCCAGGATGCTGAGGGCCGTTCAGCGATAAGAAAATGGTTTGTAGCTTTAGTTCTGCTCTCTGAACCATCATTGGCTGACTGGTCACTTATGGTTTGGACCTCTGATCCAAGTCCCATCATCCCAGGCTGCGAGGACCATCCAGGATTCTGCACACTCCGTGCATCGCTCTTGTTTTCCAGGATATGGCAGATGGTGCTACTGTAGCTTTTCTTCAGCTCCTGTTTGTTGTTTAGCCTTTCCTCTAGACTTGATTGCCCGATACAGGTCAGATTGGAGGAGCTCTTGGACAAGGGGTGACTGTTGACATTCAAGAGGCTGTGACAAGTAGAACTTGGCGAGTCCTGGTAGGAATTGTTGTGGAGCTGGTGGTTGTCAGCTGACATGGCAATAAAGAGAGATCTGCAGGAAGTGGTGGAGAAGGAAAAAAAGCAATTTAAGAAGGAAATAAATGTACCAGAAACTATAATCTCTACTGCCTTCTGCCTGGGCTTCTTGCTTTTCACAGTACACAAACAAACACCTTTTAAAAAGGACAGTATTCCAGTCTCTGTGTACTCAGGTCAGTCAGTTTTCATTTTCAGTTTCCACAAAGGGCTTTTCCCCAAACTAGATTCAGGATTTTTTTAAATTCTGGGGATTTTTTTCCATTTCACAAAACATAAATGGAAAACAATGTTCTTGGTTTCTACCTTTTAACAATAACAATCCCAACATTATCAACTATCATCCCCTCTGACTTCACTGGAGCCATTTTTGGGACAGCCAGAGATGTGATGTAACTTACGCAAAGACAGAAGTATTTTCAAACAAGATAGCTCATCACCACAGTGCTTACTAAGCCAATGATGTTAACTGATTGTCAAAACACAAAAATGTTCAGTTTCTAGTCTCTTGACGTTGTCATTTCAGAACTTATCAAGTCACTGCTGAAGCTTTCAAACATTAACAAAGCCTCACCAACTGACCTAGTTCTCCCCTTTCCCCCTATTCAAGCTTCTTCATGTTTCACTTGACAAGAACATTTTAGTCATCTGTTTTCCCAGCGTCCACACAAGTGTACAGTAGGTATGGACAAAACTGGTTTGGCCACCTGTGGCAGAGGAGATGTGACACGAAACCCAAGGAAATGAGGTCTCTCAGGCCGGTGTGGAGTTTGTGCCAATGTTTCCAGAATAATGCTGGCACCGATACCCAGCTGGCCCGTGACAGCTCAGGGGGCTTTCTAGCTTGTGCTCACCACTGACCCTGTAGGAGGGGGCAGCAAACAGGGATCCAGGGAAAGGCTGGAGGTGAAACTCCTCTGGGAACCACAGGGCCATAAGGAGAGTCTGCTTCTCAGCACAGACTGTTAAGGGTACATGCTTTGGGCTGCTTCAGCCAATCCCGTGTGGGAATCCACAAGTTCGTGGTGGCTGTGGAAGGTGCATACTCACTGCACCAAAAACAGACTAAAAACAAAACAAGAAAATCTTTAACCACAGTATCGTGGTTCTTCTGTCCTTTTTTTCAGTTACTTCTACTGTTAGAAAACCCTTGTCTCTACAGGGCGGTGTAGCATCATATATATTGCTCACATTTATGTTAGCACTGCCACATCTAAGAGAAGTTGTGATTGAAGATTTGGAATCTAACCAGATTTAGTGATTTAGTGACCCATTTTTGCTGATTCAATCAGATCTTCCATTGACTGACTATGCACATTCCGTAAGTGTCACAGAGGTGTTGCAACATTTGTGTAACTAGGACATTTTAGTATGCTCATATATCTGGATCTATCTACACACAGAGGTATATTTCCTTTCTACAAGAACTCATTGGGTTGAAAAGGAAAATCTAGAGCATTTGTGCATTTCTTTCAGGTCAAGTACTGCTGGGTGTTTTGTTGTGCAGATGTATAGTGGAAGCCACAATTTCTCATTTTAAACAACTTTCTCAACAAATATTCTCTATACATTCTGCCTCCCTAGCAGGTCTCCTACAGAAACCTGCACAATTTTGCACTGTATCATGGAAAGAAAAATGAACGTGTGGAACAAAAAAGGTATATTCCCATGGTGACCAAAAACATTCTGCAAATCTAACAGGAAAGTTCACTCATCACACCAAGAATGTGGTGGCTGTAAGGGCTCACATTCAACTGTCTCAGTGAGAAGCTTTTAATATGTGATCATTCTAATGTGATCTTCTCAGGCTCAAAGAGTCATCTACCAACCAGCAGAACTGATACAGAGCCTTCTGCCCCATCCACAAACCAAGACTCTACTGCAGATCCAGGCAGGTATCAGTACTTGTAAATCCATTTTGACTGTTAACTTTGGCAAGATAACAGGTTACAATTTTCCCATCACCTGAAATCCATTTGTGTTGCCTGTTTTCCATAACAAAATTAAATTGAAAATGACAACATTAAAAAATTGTATTTGCAATCTCTTCCTTGGGAAGGTTCTATCTGTGGGCTGTGCAGCAGGGAGTTGTGGTTGGCAGCAATACTCCCTGGCAAAGGTTTTGCTCAAGTTTGGCCTGTATGCAGACAAAAGGAAGTTTCCTGTCCTTCATACATGATTCACCTCATCCAGCGTGGTACCTGCTCTGCAGCCACTCACACACATGGGGATAGTCTGCCACACAGAGTTCAAAGGAGTCAATAGGATTAAACACCAGAGCATAGCTGTCTGCAAGGTGAAAACCTTACATTTAATCTCTTTAGCAGATAACACCTGCAAAGGCTCTCACACACACGGGGATGAAACAACACTTACTAATGGAAATCCTCAGCCACAAATATTGAGATGCAGGGGGTGGGAACCCTCAAACATATTCTGTTACATGATACAAGGCGGTGTGGACTCGTAAAAGTTTACAGGGTTCAAATATGTAACTATACACAGAGACCCAGGGCTCGATTTGTTTTCTTCACGGAGCATTGCTGCAGAAACCTCTGTAACTGAAAGAAGTGATGTGATTTGAAACTGATCATCACCTCTCACAAAACACATTCAGATGACCAAAACAGACCAAATACAGTGATATTACTGAAAACAACATCCAGTGTGATGCTGCCCATGAAATCTCCAAGAGAACTCCGAGGAAATTTATTTTTGCCCCACTGCAGGTGAAATCAAGACCAAATGTGGGCCAATGGGACATATATTACACATGTATATACACACATATAATGCTATAACCAGCAACTACCAACAACATTCAAACATCCTTGCTCGGATAGACCAATGTTCCATGCTGGCACTACTGTAACAACTACCCTATGACTTCTGGGCCTTGAAAATAATAGGAATGATTACCAGTTAAGTAGTATAGCATCTCACCTTCTCACCTGAGACTTTATGGCACAGTTAAAGATGGAAAAAATTGGCAAAAAAGGAAACAAAGTCCCATTCAAGCACAATGAAACAGGTTCCTTGAGAGAAATGCACTTTCCTGTCATGTTGAAATCTGAAGTTACTTTTCCCAGACACCTTGAACACTTCTCCTTTTGCTTTCCCCCTCCATTCCCTGCTCCTCTGCCCCACTCTGGAGCTCTTACACAACCAGCACATTGTGTCAGCCTGGCAGAGCCAGGGCTCTGAGCCAGACTCGTGCATGTGGAGCTCTGCACAGTGACAGCTGCAAACAGAGCCAGGGCAGACCTGGCCTTTCCTCCCCTCCGCTGCAGCCAAATGTTGCCTCAGCATATCACAGCAGCACAGGAGGGTCTGCAGGTGTGCCACAAACAACACCACCTTGCTCATCCTGATGATGTTTTTCTTTTTTTAGAGTGGCTTAGCTCTCATCATTTCCAATCATCAACCCAGACACACCATTCACTAATGGCAGCACAAGGAGGAAAGAGACCACCATCCCACTTGGAGAAACACAAACTCACATGTGGCATAAACCCAGAGCAAACCTGCGCATGCAGTGCCCTTCTTCCCAAACCTTCGGAAATGGCATGTAGTCCCATACCCACCTTCCCACACTCTACATGTGCCACGTGCAATGCTGGCACTGATTCCTCAGGGTGCCCAAAACTTCTTCCATGTAGATCCACATCCCTACAGAAGAGGCCCAATGCCGCAGGTGCACGCACCGAGGTGCAGCACCGCCCGCACCAGCCTGGGCAGACTCATCCAGCTGGTGACCGCGGAGCAGGGGCAGGGAGCAGAAGTGCCTGGATGGTCACACTGACACATCTACCAGCAAGGGGCTGGGTCAGGCACCAAGAATGCTGTGACAAACTTTCTGAAAAACCACCACAACAAAAAAATCCAACCCCAAAACATGGGACCTCTCCAACATCACAGTCATACAGCACCACTGCATTTTGTGAATCAGCTAAGCAGGAGTGGATTACCCCGTGAAACGTGGACAGAAACACAGCTGATTCAGTGGGTGCACAGGGACCCAAAGCAATGCCTCCTGTGCTCGCTGAACAGAGAAAATTTCTTTGCTTAATTTCACTTCTTAAAAGGTAAATATATAATTTATAGGAAAGGAATTTTATTTGAAAACGCCTATTGTAGGTTCTGAGTTTGTCTGAAAGATTTTAATTTGGAAATTCAAAGCAAATCCACACCCGAACAGACAAACAAGAAAGCAGTAACTTTGAGGCAGATACTCTGCTATGAATATATAGAAAATTGTTAGACAAGCAGAGAAAGGATTAGGATAGAAATGGAATTAACATCCACTATTTTTGGCTTAGCTTCAGATAGCTTATGAGAGGATCTAGGCTGCTTTCACTAATTCCACTGAACTACTTTAAAGCAACAAATGTGTATTTTGCTATGACTTATGATTAAAGTTGTGACCTATTTAATGAACCATTAAATTTAGTCTCAAAGTATTAAAAATTACGTATTTTATCAATTGAAAGACATACACTGGTAAATTAACTATGACTCTAAAATTCTTCAGAATTTTTGTGTTCCACGCACGTCAATATATAAAGCAAGATTTAATGTAAGATAATAATACCCCGTATATTTCAGTATGATCATATTTAGCTCCTGCATTATGTATGTTAGTGATTGCTTTCTACCCTGCATTGACAGGCTTCAATAGAGTGATATGACAAACAAGACATCCACAAGAGAGATCACAGTATTCATAAAGAGAATAGTAACATGGGATGCTAACAGGAGTTGATGTGTTAATAACAAAAGAAATCCAGTCATGCTTGCATTTCCTCCAACAAGCAAAGAGCGAAACTACAAAATGCCATAAAAAGAACACAGCTGCTGGGTTCTTTTAGGACGCATCATTTTGAGAACTGTCTCAAGCAAAAACCTGCAGTGTAACTTGGCAAGTTACATGACGGCGACTACTCTCTTTCATAGATTCCTCACAGAATGGTTTGGTTTGGAAGGGACCTTAAAGACTACCTAGTTCCAAGCCCCTGCTGTGGCAGAGATGCCACTCACTGGATTAGGTTGCTCAGAGCTCCATCCAACCTGGCCTTGAACACTTCCAGGGATGGGGCATCCACAGCTCCATGGGCCAACCTGTTCCAGGGCTTCATCATCCTCGCAGTAGTTTCTTCCTAAAATCTCATCTAAATCTTCCACCTTTTAGTTTAAAATCATTCCACTTCGTCCTATCACTAATGGCCCATGTAAAAAGTAATTTTCCCTCTTTTTCATAAACCCCTGCTTAGTACTCTGTTAACAGCAGTAACTTAACAGACGCCGAGGCTGCATGAATCACCTAACGCATTAAACAATACAACTTAGTTGCAGAATTTGGGGACAGTCAGAGAAATTTAATACTATTTACTAGAAACATGCATGCAATGTCAGATACTTATTTCTCTAAGACTTTCACCATTTATTTTTGCTTTATATAATGGTGATGGTCAACCCACAAGTCACCAATGCTTGTAACAGTGACTGCAGGCTGTTTCACCCATCTTCGCTTGGCTGATCATACAATTAAAAAGTAAAAAAATTCATTTTCTGCTTTTTAAACCAGCATCTGACTTCAAAATAGGTGATAAAATCAGAGTCAGCTTCAGTGTTGAGAGCACTAATATGCAAACGTGGAATTTGGAAAAGCATTTGTTGATTTGATCCACACCAACACTTTTGGATGATGGATGTACATTTCGGGTCCTGACCAGGGCCCTCCATGGCAGCACTAGCACTTTGAGAAGATGTGCAGCACTAGGGGGTTGCAGGGTCCTTGCTCTGAATTTACTCCTTCATTTGCATCATTCTGGCCCTGCTGTGCATCAGCGACCTGTGCAATAATCAGCTTCACAAGGCAAACTCCAGGACAAACACATACATGCTTTATACAAGGAGAGTAGTGTGATTTTAATTAACTTAGGAGATCTACTTGAATAGAAAGCTGCTACATGTAGTCCTTAACTCTATTTAATCTCACTACAAATACCATGGTTATACATTTGAAAAGGCAAGAGTAGTGTATGGTTAAAGTGACAGAACTTTGATGACAACCCAAGGGGCAGCTGTCACTTAGCCATAAACACTGCCTGGGACACGAGACAGCACACACAGAGTATCCCAAATTCCTGCCTAAACAGTCAAGTTACCTCGGGTACAAGAAGCAGTGCAGCATATTCACACTGTGTTCTCTTCTGGCTTGGTGTTTTAAGCAATGTGTCTTCCTCATTGGAATCTATGACTGGACTTCTAAGATATATGTTTACTGTGCTAAAATGACATAAAAAGGAGCATCATCTAATATTACTGTCTTTTAGAGCAGTACTAATTTTGAAGAGACATACCACAAAAATAAAAAAAAATAAGTGTGGTTATGTCTAAAAATGTGTCCCTACTTGCCCACATTGAGAATTACCAGTAATTTCCACAAGATAAGAAAGACCTGTTTGGCACTTACAGAAAGACTGACATGCTAATATTGATGGCCTCTCCCTGACTACTACTACTGAAGGAAATAGTTCATTAACAGTAATCATTAACATTTAAGTTGGGTGGGGGGACTCAAACCACTTGAAAGGCATTGGCAAAACAGGATTAGCCTTGGTAAAAAGCTTAGAGATTCAAGTGTCTGGGATTAGGGGTTTTGTTGTTGTTGTTTTTAATTGTTATTTTATTTTGGTAAGGTATAAATGAAAGGAAGAACAGAGGAGTTACAATAGGGGAAAAAGGTATCATTTATTGGGGAACATAAAAGAATTTCTTTAAATTCTCTCAATACAACTATTTCAATGCAACTAGATTAACAGAGACTCATGCTGAGACCCCAATCACTTAACCTTTAATCCATCATCTTCCTGTAGGCTTTCCATTTTGGAATAGCATTATAAAGGTACTATGCCTTCTTCAGTTCAATTTGCTAATGCCCTTTTGTAAATATTTTGGGTCATCTTAAATATTTTCAGACAGATCTACAGGACAGACTGGTCTGGGCACCCACAGGCACCATCAGATGGGCACAACAGACAAGTGCACGCTTATGGGAATGAATGGGACTGCCTTTCAGTTCTGCACAACCAAAAGCACCAGTGACAGTGCTGCGTGTCACTGGGACCATAATTGACCTGCAGGAAGAAGGAGTACATTTGACAGGCTGGAAAACACGAGAGCAGAAGAGTTATGCCCCTCCATGCGCAGCACTGCACAAGAGCGATCGTGTGTCTGATGTTTGTACAAGCTGACAGTCACAGCCTCTCTGCTTCTGTTAATTACCACTTTGTCTATCAGGCTTTTCTAAAAGACTCTCTCTCTTCCCCATCCTAAGCTGAGCACACTGCACAGATATCTCTCTGCATTGACTGGTAACAAGACGAAAAGGGAAAAGTCCCCTTTTTTCCGTAGTGTTAATAAACCTCAGCTATCTTTGTACTGAAGACCAAAGCAGGGACCTCTTCCCCCAGATGCTGAAGGGACCATGGTAGCCTGTCCCCCTGGCAGTAACCTCACCAGGGGACAATAAATGAGTTGCCACATCAGAAAATAAATAGATTCCAACATTTGCCAATACATTCACCTCAGTGCAGAATGACAAGGCCATTGTGACCACAGTTATCCCAACAGGTAAGAAAAGCCATGCAAGATGGTGAACATTCTCTTTTAAGAACCAGCAGGGCAGCCCTGGTGCAGTCTGAGCCAGGAAACCAATGCTGAGAACTTGGAATTCTGAAAATGAAAAAGGCTAAAATGAGAGTGCCACAACAAAGGAGCCTGATATGGATGAACCAAGCGAGACTCCTTCAGTGACACCTTTAGCTGAATTCCCAGGAAGGACAATACACATAGGGCTGCAAAAAAAATCACTGGAAACCAGAGAGAAGTGCACTTTATCACAAGGGATTCATGTGCTGGGATGTGGTCCTGACACCACCACATGATTTACTGTGCAACTACATGTCCTCTTCACCTTTATTTAATCATCTGTCCCAGACACAGTTGCAAAAGTCTCTTGGATTTTGATCTTTTTTTTTAGAAGAGTTTTATAAGCAAAACATTACTCCCACTCCATGTGCACATAGACCTGCCTCAGCATACAAACTACCCTACAATGTACCGAATAGAGCTAAAATATGAGATACTGTACAGTCATATTGGAGGCTCACTGTTAGTGTGTGACAGCTCTCTTCTTTAAAGCTCAGCTCTTCAGTCAGAAGACTTAGAACTTTTTAATTACAAATGAAATATGCTGATATGCTCATGTAATCATCTCTTTTCAGCAGCTGGGGCTTTAAAAAAAATCAAATACTATGACAGCAGGCAACACTGACCTAAAATCATGCTTACAGTGAATAGTGTGTGCCTACAGAAGTGGTATATTAATATAATTGTCCTTCTGGTTTAAGCAGATCAGAATTAAGCAAAATGATATGTTAATTCAGCTGCCAGGTTCATGCTGTTAACAATTGCTGGCTACTGATATCAACTGGCAATACAGAAGTCCTGTGAGAAAAACATTTCATGATTTCTTTAGGAATTAATCTTTAATGCAGATGTATTTCAGACACTAGTGAACCTTCTCCTCTTCACAGCAGAGGATCAAATGCCATTCCATCACACATACCAACCTGGAGGGGACAGGGTCCGTGCGGTACAGAAAGGCTCGTCCTCCTCAGAGCTCCCTTTGTGCATCCACTCTTCAGTCCTGAGCAGACTCCCCTCCAGAGCAAACCCACTGATGTGGAACTCTGCACAAACACATGGCCATAGCTCGCTCAGCAAACCTCTGCCCGTGTGTGAACCACAGCTGCCTGTGCAGCAGCATGAACATAAAAACCAGACAGAAACCAGAAGCTCGCTGACAGCCTGCTGCCAATCTCAGAGCAAGGGAACGCAGCTGGATATGAATGCAGACTTTACAAGAGGATGGCAATTTGCACACCCAACAAACTCCATCCAATCTGGATTCGAATATCTACTTGTAAAATCATGTGTTTTAGTAGAAAATATTCAAATAATCATTTTCGCTCTTTGCTTGAAAGCTTAACAGCGAGAGACACTTAACTCAGGCAGGCCACTCTGCCCTATGGATAGGCTGGCTGTAACAGCAGGATTCAGCACTGTAGTTAGTTACTCTTGGATATGAGAGCAATGAGATATTCTGCCCCGCCAAGTGAACACACCTCTGCCACCTCAAGCTCTATCACACAGCCTGTGCGAATGGATGGGCAGTCAGTGTGTGTGTGTGCTCTGTGCTGGCTGGAAGGAGGTGGCTGAGCCCCTGTTTAACATGCCCAACCTTCCCAAAAAACTCCTGTGCTTAGTCCAGTGTTGTGCCAACAGAGATAAAAGCTTTATGACTAGTTACCGGCTCAAATCTGCCATAAAGACACTGACTGGGTATAGCCGCAGGTACAGCCGCTTTTCATGTTCACATATCAACCTTAATTGAAGGATGGCAATTCCTACAGCAGCATCCAACAGGAATAATGGGGACAGAAACAAAAGTAATAGTAAAAACATTTCCATTAGGTTAAAGGGAAACAGTATTTTAGATGGAAAGATGCCCCAGCAAAACAATCAAAGATGGTTCAGTCTTCTTCAACATGTAATAGCTGGATCTCTTTCCTACCTAGAAAAACTTGATGACCCAGTAACTTACCTTCATTTCTTGATCCCTTGTTTTTCCCTGTGATTGAACCACTACACAAAGGGCTTCAAAACCCCCTTTGATTCTTAATGTAAATGAGTGTTTTTGAACCATACACAAAACCTTGGAGAAAAGAAAGATTCAAAATGACAATCCATCTACCTCCAGAAGCAGCTCTCAGCAGTGGCAGGGGAAAAGACTGACTTCTACATTCTAGACTGACAAAAACCCGACTTCCAGATTATAAAAAACAGCTGCTCAGTAATTAGAAATAGGAAACAATTGCCTTCTAATTCTGTCTGTGCTCACTAACATACTGTATGACCTTGAGTAAGTCATTCCCTTTGTGACTCAGTTTACTCACTGTGACTCAGGGATTAGATGCAGAAGCCCCTGATGTAGGTATTTAAAGGCTTAATTCATGATTGCAGAGCACACTCAAATCCCAGAATGAAAGATAATATACACAAGACACTGAAAACAATGTATTCAGGCTCTTCTTTTGTAATATTTGGTTTGAAAAAAATAAATAGCTCATCTCTGCAGAAAATTCTTGTTGTGTTTGCAGAAATCTCACCTTACCAGTAAAGTTGAGACACTATCCACACCTCAGAAGCATATACTTTAAGTACCCCGCCTCCAGCTTTCAAGTCTCAAGTGAGGATGAGCAATCCTAAGGATTTCAAATACACAAACCCACTATTAACACAGTTTCTCAAATTAGGTGTCATATGTGTATACTCTCTCTATGATATGCGTGCTAACAACATGCATTTTATATAGGCACAGTATATTAAGTAGTAATGTATTCTTATAAGCAGCTTCATTAAACCTTTATAAGCAGAGCTGTCACAACTGCACACTGTGTTGTCCTGCAGTGCATTCACTTGAAAGCTTTTATGGACTATGATGAACTTCTCATGAAAAAGAAATTCTCTGACAAATTTAAGCCATCAGTTCACACTGCAAGCTGTCTTTTATATATCCTTAAGCTGGAAAAGAACCGGCAATCTCTATCCAAAGGGATAAGTGAGTATTGAAAAGGACTAAAAGGAGGACTATCTAATCGTATTTCATAGCATTGCTAAAAGCTGCCATTGTAGTATGAGCTAGCTTTGCAATTCATAAACAAAGAAGATGGGAGGAACTAGGAAAAATAAGTTTTCATTTCAGACTTGGTAGTTTGTCATTTAAAAACCCCGTTATTGTTGCTCAAAAAAGCAAGTGTCCCAATTTCTCTGTGGTCTAATCAGCCCCATGTGGGAAACCATTATCTATAATTTTCAGAAAACACCTGAAAGGGATGAAAGAGAACATATCTCTACTCTCTCAGGAGAGAAGAAAAACATTGGAGCTTGGCTAGAGGAAAGCCCATGCTATCCAAGGCTTGTTTGACACCAGAGACTTTAAGGAGAGAAAAACCAAGACAGAATAAAGTAGCAGATCAAAGCAGCAGACTAAAGCTTGCAAATCCAAGTATGGGAAGAACTTCCTCTAGAACTAACATGTACACCCTGCTCTGTGTAAACAAGTTAATTTCCCCTCCCCTTGGTTAATCTCAATCACAAAATGAGCTGCAGAAGTCTCTACTTTCTTATCAACATTTAATAATGTCAGAAAGACAAATTTTTGAGGTACAAATGGGGAGCTGCAAGACAATTCAACTCCTGTTATTGCTCGGATAGAGGAAGATCCCACCTGTATGACACTGTCAGGTAGAGGATAACTCTTTAAAAATCGGGTGTCAACTGCTAACAACAAAATACTGATTATAAAGAATCAAGTCTCTGTTACAGGAATTCTTTGCTTTTCAAACATTGGTTTGACCATATTCAAGATCCAAGCAGACAAAACCCTAAGAAATCTGATCTGACCTCATAGCTGTCTCTGCTTTGAGCAGGAGATTGGAATAGATGAGTTCCCAAGGTCTCTTCAGAAACGAATGATCCAATTATATTCTTTCTTTTATTTTTTTCATAATCTTGTGCTTTTATCTGTCCTTGCCAATGAGAAGCTTTCTTGCAGTTTATCATCCTGAGCCTCGAGAGAAGCTGAAATGTGCAGCCATTTTGCAATACTAAACCATTTTTTAATTGATTAGTGGAATCTGTACCTTTTACTGGAAAGCGTTAAAACAGGAATGACTTTGGAAAGGATCACAAAAGTGGTCTCGGTATTCTAAAGGCAAGTGGATACATATGAAGGAGACAGTGACTCCAGAAGTTTTCCAATCCATTAGCGCCTCTCATATT
The DNA here is from genome assembly GCA_013396735.1 of Grallaria varia. Lineage (NCBI taxonomy): Eukaryota > Metazoa > Chordata > Aves > Passeriformes > Formicariidae > Grallaria > Grallaria varia. The sequence continues at coordinate 399,065 of VWZG01002669.1, forward strand.
ACTAAAGTGATGAAAACACTCCACCCCTTCCACAGTTTAGAGGCCACTGAGAACCAAATAAACCATATAATTTTAAAAGTCTAAAAAGAAAAAAAACACCCAAAACCAACAAAACAGGGCTTTATGCATTCATCATCTCTAATTTCTACGTCTGGTTTGCTTAGTTTGAGCTGAAAAGGAAGTCGGATCTTTCAGTTCAGTTCAAGTGAACTGGGCTCTGTCAGTCTTAAGCACTGTTGACCAGAGTAAAGCTCTGCAAGTTACATGAAGGTCTTACAACTGCTCATCCCATTAACCTTCATTTGCACACTTAGGTGTGCCCTTGGGCTCAATTAGCAAATATTCTGCAAATGGAGAAATACTCCTGCTCATTTCTCTGTCTTGTATTTAATCCACACTGTGAAAGAGTTAAGTGATAATTTTGGAAGACCTGCTTCAAAATATACACAGGGACAGGCCAGTTTAAAGGTGACCTTTCTTATGATGCCTTTTTTGGTGCAGAATGATGCTTGGCTTTAACTCACATGCCAAATGCTCACACTCATCAGCAAGCTAGCAAAGACCTGGCTGATGTCAACTTCACTTAGCTGGCCTGACCCAATTCCCATGCGCTGAGTATATATACCTAAGGAGCACCAAAGTGATTCTTTTTTTTTTTTTTTTNGTTGCTAAAGATAATTTCTCTGAGTGGAACTCTATTCTGAAAACTTTAACAGCTTTTCTAAGTGGAAGAGACCACATTCTCCTCCACAATCCACTAAGGAATCAGAGAACAGTTCTTAAGGGACAGCTCAACACATGAATGAACTAACAGCTCCATAGCTATAAATGGATTCAACAGTTATAAGACGTCCATAAGAAATAAGGCATCAAATTATCTTAATCAGGGCATAGCTCGTGCAGTATTTTTCAGTTCATTACCTTCTCATTGTATCCCTCGTGCAGATATTCCTGACCACTGTACTCCAACATTTATTTTCATTGTCCCCCTCATTTTGCTTTCACAGAAAAGATTTCTCTCACATCTCTAGAACACCTCCCCAACCTCCCTCCAAGAAAAACTAAAAAGACTATTCAGAGTTTGGATAATGCAGATCTTCCAGAACTTTAATAGCCCAGAAAGAAGAATTTTCACATATGATACTGTATATGCATAAAGCTTTACAGTTTACACCAGTTAAAAACCTCTTCTTTCTGTACAATGAAACTGTAAGAATTAACCAAAAGGCCCTATGGTGTGGCTCATTGCCATAGGAAGTGACAAACCAAGCAAGAAAAACATACACAAACACACAAAACCAAACACACTCCCCACCCCCTCCAAGAAAAACCACCACCAAACACAAACAAATAAAAAAACCCCCACCAACAAAACCCCCAAAGAGTTCATGGCTAACAAGGAAAGTAAAGTGTAACATCATTTGCAGCCTGTGATTCTTGCTGTACTGTTGCTCTTGGGCCAGAACGGTTTGGAACTACAAGCAGTGAAATATCACACAGCCCTGCCACAGATACAAACTTTTGTTTCCTTTAGGAAGCAGGAGAATTGCCCAATGACTGAGGGTCACTGCAACAGTACCTAACAAAAATAAGCTTCTTTTTTTTTTTCTGATTAACTGGGAAAAGTACTTATACAAAAAATACCATTAACAGCTCTCTGCCTCCTCTTTAGCCTCTGAAATCATCGCTCCTAGGCTGCATTCACCTGCAAATTGGGTAATAGCTTGCAATATCCAAATACAAGGCACCAGTGAAGTACACTCCATCCTCATTTAAAAACATTATCTCCAGGGGAAAGGAATGAACAAATCAGGCTCTTTAATCTCCAGAAGAGTTGCTGAAGAAGGAACAGGATTTTATTGCTGTTCTGCTCAGAACTAACCCACCTGCGCTCAGGTGTAACATTTTCTCACTGATACAGCAAATTCCTCAGTGTTTAGCTACCTCAAATTTACCCTTCATCATTACCTTAACAGAAAAAAAATAAAATCAAACTTCAGAAGTATCATGATCATTAATAACAGTTTCCCTCTGTTCTATCATCCTTCAGACACTTGGATTTTTAAAGTGCAGTTTGAATATGGCAGGAAAAACGTGGATTTGGCATGGTTATCTAATGGGAATTTTTTACATTTGGTATTATAAGCCAGCTCTGACACCACAAGACCACATGCAGTTTACTGCTCTTGGTTATGCAGCCTCAGATAACTGTCAGATAAATGAAATTGCAATTGCAGTTTCCTCTAGAGTACAGTTAAGATAAAACACCTGGATTGTAAAAATCAACAAAACCCTGTAACTGGAGAAATGTTTTGCAGAGGAACTAAGTCACAACATGAAAACATCAAGCCCTCATTTAATCCATCTTCATAAGTGAACCTTCCCTAAACATAATTCTTTTACACAAAGACTGTATGCATAGGTCTTTGAACTCGGATCTTTCTCTAATTTACATACTGCAAACACTCAGACACATGCTTAGCTTTCAACATGCAAACAACCACCTCCAAGCTTTAATCAATGTCTCTGTGCAAGGAAATCACTGATGCTCTTTTACAAGATGATGACTTTGAAGCATGAGTCAATGGAAAAGAGGTAGATTTTGATCTTTATGTGGTCCATTTTATTTATACACAAGATCAACATATTACCAAATACATTTATCTCATGGCTGTCTTTCCAGTCACCTTTCATGCTTTGAGTTCTCTAAGCAGAAATAGCTGCTTGTTCCCCTCCCTTTCAAACCTCTTCCCCTATAACCCAGAAATGTATCAGCACAGATTCTTGCTTTTAATGATAGGAGGTTGTAAACATACACACAAAACACTCTTCTGCTAAGGATTCTGTTTTAAAACGTTTACTCCAGTGACAATAAAAAGCCAAACCAAATCAAATCTTTGAAAAAGACATGTTTTGATTTAAGAGAACAATTGTATTTGCCATTCTAAATACCAATTGATCATTATCTAGGAAGGAAGAGTGTGAAACAAAGCTGACATGCAGAAAGCACTGACATATTCCTCAGGTTTTCTCTACTGTTGGATATTAACTTCTTAGCAATTTAAAAAACACGTGGTACACACAGTAGAAAAAACCAAGGTAAATGATTCTCTGGCAGATTAGATTTACTACTAAAAGGCAGCAATTTAAAGCAATACAATTTACTCTTTTTTCTTATTTTTAGTATCAGAACCCTAACATGCACACAAAAGATAATCAAACAGCATCTTCATAAACTTGCAGATGTGCAGAGGAATAAGACGAACAAGATTATGGGGGTTTTTCTCCCCCCAAGAAACAGTGACAAGCATATTCTAGAAACACTTGCTAAAAGACAAACATGTACACATATAAGTGAAAGACACCAGAACCGAAAAAAAAAAAAAGCCTTCTTCAGAAATACATTAAATTCAATTAAAGCTCAGAGCCATCGCTCCCATCATTTTAGGAAAACAGAAGACTACCATTTCCTGGGCTTCCCAGTCCAGCTATCACCCCCCTGCTGCCACCACAGCACTTACACAAGCCTGGGTCTGTCTGTGCAGCTCCTCTCCCTTCCCCTTATCTGCTGTGTTACTCTCAAAGACCTGCTGGCAAAGCAGGGAGGACTCTGCGGCCTCCCAGGAGACGAGAGAACGGGCAGTGCGTGCCTTCCGTGGTCCTTACCTTCCCCCTACTCAGAGATTGCACATCCAGCTCCCCCGTCCAAGTTACTTGGAGGGTATTTAAAAAGAGGTGCTCAGAAATCTGAGGAGAACAAAAGCCCAAAGAGTTCAGATTTCCTTTCCTTGATCCGCCTGGTGCTGTTGACACTAAGGTGAGCATATGACAAGGGGAAGGAGGTGGGATTGTTAGGGAGCATCAAAGGCGGGAGGCTGGGAGGAGATGGGGTTCCCTCTCCCTGGAAGTGGCATCCCTTCCTGGCTCTCCCCTTGGCTGGAGAGGAAATAAAATGGAGCCCAGGAGGGAGGGAGAGAGATAATCCTGCGGCTTCATCTGATTAGAGAAACTGGGCCTGTGCAGAGCCGGCAGTGCCGCCAGGGAAGCACAGGGAGGGGAGGCAAAAAGGGGCAGGAAGAGGAGGAGCAGAGGGGGAGGAATAGAATTAGAAGGGTTAAAGAAAAATCATAAAAGGTATACAAAGGAGCTGACTCCAGGGCCAAGGCATCCTGCACGCCTGCAATTTCTACCTTCACATAAAGGGGAAATCATCAGTAGGAAACATCCATTGCTACTGGTAATACGGAGCAATCAGAAAAAAAACCAAATCAAATCCCAAGCCCAGAATGCATCAGTCGTGTAGGCATGGTCTGGGAACAAGGATGGGTCAATGGACTGAAAAGAGTGAGATTGTTTGTGCTGAGCAGGGAGATAGGGAAAAAGCCGTATGCTCCAGATAGTTACCTAGTTCGTCACACAGGACACAACACTTACTGTTGCAAGTCATTTTCCAGAACCTGTTTCCACTTACTAAAACAGATCTTAGCTGCACCAAAGTGACTTTTTAAAAGAGTATGTGTCAGCACCCACATCAGGGTGTTTGCAGCTGTGCCCTCGGCTGCCCTCCCTCCCGCCAGTCCCCTGCCCTGGCATTTCTGGGCTCTCAGCTGCCCACCTGCCCCACTGTGCCACTGCAGCCCATGGGGGATGCCCAGCCGGAGGACGCTGCGGCCAGCCTGGCCCTCCCTGCACACAGACGGGAAGGCAGCAGCGGGTCCTGCACTCGGCCTGACACAGGGGCTCACCCGGGGCACTGCCAGGGTCCCCAGGGTGCTGCCATTGAGCATCCCCTGGCCCATCCACACTGCAAGCTGCTTTTGTTTCTTTCTGGCCTCTCCCCTTCCATTTAAAGCATTTAAAGGCAGGCTGGTTGGATCCCTAAGGGGTTAAGGAGAAGGATGCCAAACTATCAGAAAACAACCCTTTCAAGTCTTCTTTCTTTCTGTTCAGGAAGGAGGTAATACCTTACTTGTAAACCACTTACAGCAGCTCTCACTTTGTTCCTAGGTCTTCACCCAGTACCCTATCAGGCCTAGCTAAGTTGAGAGAGGGGGTCTCCCCCTCTCTGATGCTTTTAGGAATGTAAGATTACTCCCTGAGTCTTCAGCAGGGGCTGCAAAACCAGTAATTTCCTACGTGCTTCCCTGCTTTGTTCCTAAGATGCACACCCCCATGGGCTCACTGAGCAATTACTCCCTCGGGCTACAGGTCAGGAGGCATTTCAGGGGTTAAGAGCCATGCACAGGTCAGCAGCAGCTTTCTGGCTGCTGTGTTTATTACAGCAGTGAAGCAGAGTAGGCACTGTAAGTCAGCTGACCCTGACATCCTTCCTGCAAGGCAGGAAACAGAAGTTCCTTGAACGTGTCCCTTCCAGCACATTCTTATCAGTATTTCTTGTGGCCCAGGATCCTGCGGAGGATCCCCACCCCATGGCATAGGACTGCAGTCGCACTGCATAGCCAGGACAGCTCTACAGCATTTGCTGCCTTTCTTAAGCCAGCAAAAGACCTTTGGCTGACATGATGAGACACACCCCTGGCTCTTGTTGCTACCCCAACATTGTTCCGTGGGTGCAATAGGCCAGCTGCAGAACAACTCAGTACGACTCTTCCACTCAAATGCATCCTCCAAACTTGTCCCAAGTTGCCCAAATGATGTGCCAAGAACATATAAAAGATACAGTGTGAGGATAATACTGCACTTAGCTTTTCCTCTGAACTTTCTGCAGGAGAAATTTGCATAGCTCTCTTTTGGTGCGTCCAGCAAGGTCAACTATTTTCATTAAAAGCATCAAAATGTGCTTACTGAAAGATACTGGTGACCAACTTTGACAGCAACCCGTTACACATCTGGGTGTCCATAATGATGTAATTGGCATACAGCTTTTTCATGCTACATTTTATGAGAAAAGGTGTAAAAAACACCTCAAATTCAAATTTTGAGAAGTTATTCTCTTTCTTTAAAAAAAGTGGACAGTTAAATGAAACTGAGAACTCAGTAGCCTACAGATCCATTAGGCCAAATCCAGACAATGCTGATGAATTTCTTTTAGCAAAAAGGAAAACACTGTTTTTCAAGAGGATGTTTGCAGAACAGTTCTGCCACTGTGGCTCAGCCTGACTAGCATTCATGTTTCCCTGAGAACTCCACCCAGGGTTTAGACACATGAGACTGTGTTGAATTGTATGAAGTCCTACACCCAGCCATGGAGAAGAGCTTTCAAAACTACTATTTACTGATTTGGGTGCATGAATAGCAGCAGAAAGCAAGCCACCAGTCCCACGGTTTTGAGTCACCTTGTGAGGAAAGGCAGTCTGCTTTGCTTGCTTGCTGAAGAAGGGCATCACTGGGCAGAGCTGTTGGATGTACGGGCCAGCTTTTGCCACCCCAGCCTCCACCCAGGCAACCAGGGCTTCCACATTTAAAAGAGGAGAAGCCCAGTCCTAACCCAGAAGCTCTTTGTCTAACGTAAAATCCACTAACCACACTTTGGCCAGTTACTCCTCTTCAGAAGAGGATATGGGGTGGGAAGACCATCCTCATTGCTTGGTTCCTCCATGTGAGACCTAAAAACTTGTACTGAAGCCCTTCGCTCACCCCTTACCATTTAAAACCCCACAGCCTTTTCTTGCACTGCCTGCTCTGCTGTCATTTGTAGCCACTTTTTCATGCCAGGTGGGTGATTTGTACCTGCCCAGTCTGTGCTTGCCGAATTCTCCCACCAGCCGTGATCCCCTCGAGCTCTGCTCCTGGCACAGCTCTCTTTGGGGAGGCAGTTCAAGTGCCCGCGGTGGCCGAGTGTCCTGCTGCAAGTGCCTTTCTGAGCTGGCTCACACAAACACTGCCTGCAATTTGTTAATATCTCTGTCCGGGGGCTCCGTATGCAAACCCTGGAAGGCTGGTATTTGTTGTTTGTTGATTCAAATGCACTTAAACCAGTGAAACTGCACCTGCAACCAGGCTGATTTTAGCTTAATGCATTTCTAGAATATGTTCTAGTCCATAACAATAGCACAGCCCTCCAGGAACAATATGCTGTCTTGTGGGTAACACTGCTCACTTGCCTGAATGTCATCTGCCACAGCCAATTTGGATCAGGTCTTGGATATCTCCATTGTAAAGTATTTTTGAGTGTTTCTGAAGAATAACAGCCCTTTAGCATAATCTGAGAGAGACTCCAAGATAACTAATGCACCACGGGCAAATTTAACTTTTACTTTGCCTACAAGCAGTCAGAAGCTCGCCTCTTATTGAAATTGGCATTCTGTTTGCAATGCCAGGTTTTCAGGTTTGGCTTATGCTCAGGGACCCAAAATAACTCCAGTCAGCCCAGTACAGGAGCTAGCATAGCAAGTGTTTCCACACACCACTTGAGGCAAGTGAAATGCATCTGAGATGCTTTAAAACATGAAACTGACCATCACCTCCCATTCGACAAAAAAAGCAAAATTATTTCTAACATAGAATTTTATAAAGAAAGCAATTGTCAGATATGCACTATCACAGTAACTTCAAATTAAAAATTTAGATAAACACACAAAACCATGTAATTCAAAGATGCCATTTATATATAAATGCTTAACTTATTAAAAATATCTGCAATTCTAGGTTATCTTCTCCTATACAGGACTTATGTCAGAAAATGGGGTGTTCTCAAATTCTCAGACTTCCTAGTACTGACTGACTAAGAACTAGACATAAAGCAGTGTTTATAGGTAATAGGTCCAAATAATTCTCATAATGACAACCTGCCAGTGTTGTCATTTCCCCAAAGTGTAAACCAGCCTGTGTTATTCCTCATTCCTTCCCTTCCCCTACCACTCCTGGTGCTTACCAACTCCAGAGTGAAACCCTTACACTGCAGGGCTAGAGGAGCACCAGTGGCAAGGCAGGGTGTGAGTACGAGAGAGGTCGTGTGTGCATGTTGGCTCTGGGACTTGGGCAGTGTGGCTGGAACAGCTGCCAGTACAGACTGAGGCAAAAAGGTTATTGAGTACCTCAACCTAGTCCATACCCTGGGTAACCAGACCTCCCATTTCCTTCTGAAGAGGGTCCATATTTTTCCTAATCTTTGTTTTATTGCTGATGTACCTATATAAGCCCTTCTTGCTGCACTTGACATCCCTGGCCAGGTTTAATTCTATCAGGGCTTTAGCTTCACTAACCTGATACCTGAATGGCTGGATAATTTCCCCAAGGATAGCTGTAGGCTTCCTTTCTATGTTTGAGTTTGTCCAGAATCTCTTTGTTCATGCAGACCTCCTGGCATTTTTGCCTTTCTCTTTGTTGGGAGATGATCATTGAATATTAACCAGCTTTCTTGGGACCCTCTTCCCTCCAGGGCTTTATCCCATGGCACTGTAACAAGCAGATCCCTGATGAGGCTGATGTCTGCTCTCCTGAAGTCTGGGGTAGTGAGTTTGCTGTGTACCCCTTTTCCCCACCCTAAGGATGCTGAACTCCACCATTTTATGGTCACTGCAGCCAAGGCTGCCCTGAAGCGTCAAGTTCCTCATCACCTCCTCCTTGCTGGTGAGGAAAAGGTCTGGCACAGCACCTCTCCTCGTCGCCTCCTCTATCACTTGAAGACTAAAGTTATCATCAACACATGAACCAGGAACCCTCTGGATGGTTTATGCCATGCTGTGGTGTCCCTTCAACAGATATCTGGGCGGTTTAAGTACCAGAGATTGTGAATATGATGCTGCTCCTACTTATCTATAATCAGGAGCTGAAACCAGGACAATATCCATTCCCTATTCTATACCATCTACATCCAGCCCAGGTCCCACACTTTCAAACTCATCCCAGTTAATCCCCATCACTGTCTTTTGATATATACACAAACATCATTCCTTTAGGCTATGGGCCATCCTTCTAAAATGTCTGTCAACAATTTGTCTATAAATACTCTGTATAGAGTGTTCAATACACACACACACATATACAAACATTATGTAGAGTGTTTACGTCCAACAAGCAGCATGACAAGTTCTGCTTCTTGTGCCTGGGAAAAGATAACTTCTGGTTAGACAGCCCAATTATAGCAGGTGTGGTCTATGAATAAGCCCCTGTTCTGCAAATCTATTTTCCTGTGAAAAGGAAGGTGATTTTTATGGGTTTATCTCATAAAGTCATCATGGAATCTGCCAGGTCATCTACATTTATCTTCATCGGGAATAATGCTGGAATACTACTGACATGACTTTTTTCAAAGAACAACATAGATGTAGTACTCTTCTTTGAAGAATTAATCTTTTTGAAAGCTGTCAGAATTTTAGACCCGTGAAAACTGGTGCTTTTGAGCTCTGTCATCTCCTTTCTTTTTCATCCTGGATTTAAGAGCAGCTTTCTCAACAAAGCAGACCAGTTCTTTTGCCCTTATTTTGCCTTGGCACTTAGTGAGGCAGCCCACTGGTACAAACAATCTCATATATTTCAAAGACTTAGCAAATCTCCATACAGCACTATTTTTGTTTGGTTATCAGACGAATAGAACGAAAGCTGATTATGGAGAATGCAACAAACTCCCTTTTTTAAGTGTGCTTTGTTATGAGACAAAAATGTCATTGCATGAAACCTCACATCTCATCTTAAATCAAGGGACTATCACATGGACACTCTGCTCTCACTTCTCCTTTTCCCTGATGTCATTTCTTCCCGCACACAACCAGAACATCTCCCCTGATCTCTGCAATTGTTTAATATCCATTAACAAAAAGTAATAAATAATTGCACAAAAACCCCCAACCCTTCAAGCCAGTTTTGGGGTAGCTTTAAGCTGCCTTTCGTGCAATGAGGGCTTTGGCCTTTTTGAGAATTTAATCACACGTTTAGCTTTGCCCTGAATTTGATTGCTAGTCTTCCATCTGTTCTGTTACTCTCCACTGGAAAGGAGGCAAGCCAGGATCACAAAAGCAGGGAGGGCTCCCAGAACAAAGCCCATTACAAAACACCACACTTTGAGAAGTCACCAATTATTCTGTCCTGTGTGACTTGTCAACCAAGACACTCTTGCAAATTTGGATCTGACCTCTTTTCAAAACCACATCCATGTATATACTAGAACTCTTTAGTTTAGCTTTACCAGTGGCAACATTCAGAAAAATCATTTGGTTTTTGGATGACAAAGTATCAGTCTGTTCTAGAAGTTAATCAGTGCCCAGGACTGAGGGTTATGAAGAAAGCCTGCTGTAGAGACAGTTTGCTCTACATAATGGGAGTTAAACAGCTAAATGAACTTGATGCCTCAATTCCCAGATGTAAAATGAGGAGATGGTATCATCAAGAAGCTGGGGAAAGCACAGAGGAAAACACGGCCCACGAGGAAAGCACTGCAGCCTGGGAGCACAATTTCTGACTCCGATACACTCTGAAAAAATATAGCTCTGCAGCTCCAAGAAAGGCTTTGTTTTCCCATATGACCTGCAACGTCCTCAAACAATTCAGACCACAGTCATCATAATGTAGCTGTCTGTTGGCCTCATGGCCTGTGGATCAGTTCCAGCCCACTCAACACTCCTAATCCAGTCTCCCTTTCTGTGGACAATAGGCCTGGGCAGCAAACCCATCCCTGTCCCATGTAGCAGGAGCCTGCCTATACTGGTGTCCCTGACTTCACCCAGGATGTGCTGGGGAGAGAGCACGATGGGAGGAAGAGGGACAGAGGACAGAGGCTTCAGGAAGGCTGGGGGAGCTGGAAGGGGATTTGGATCTGGTCCCTGTGGCCGCCAGTGTTAGACCAGTCTCATAAGAGGAATGATCCTTGGAGAGCAACTCACTGTACATTAAAGAAAGCTTGCACAAGCTAAACCTACGAAGCAGTGCACACGGATTTCAGAGTGGTCCCACAGCGAGAGAACAACACTACTTCAAATGCACCCAGTACCCGGGGCAGCCCAGCGAGATGGACTGTGAGCCCAGGCCAGCTCTGCCTGCAGTAATCTGCAGGGTTGACTCCGTGACAGATTGAAATGCAGTAACAGTGTTTATGCAACTAAATCTTGTTCTAATCTATTAGTTTATGTAACCTTTGCTCACAGATATACTGACTCGGAGGTCTCAGGAATCTAAAGAAAATCTCCATTAACTCCCTCCCGTCCTCCAATCCCCTGGTTGCTCAATAAACCAATCAATTGTCAGAGAACTTGTTCGTTCTCTTTGAGGGAAAATTATGTTGGCAGCGAGAAAAACAGGTATCAACTAAAGTTCTCAGAACCAGCCTACTTTTCCATACAACCCAAGTTATATAATAAGCTGGCCAATGGCAGGCAGGTGTCCTTCAGGTTAGCATTTCCAACCACAGAACGTGCCATTTGAACCCCTGGCGGGGGGAGGCACAGAAATTGTTTACTTAGCTCACAGGCATTAAAAATACTGCCTTCTAGCATTCAGACATATTTTTTCCGTAAGTAAAACAAGGCAACAGTACCTGTGGGAACAACACTGATGCTTCCTAATTTGAAAGATTTATGTTTGTCTTTCTTACATTGCTTGCATTTCCTAGAACATTTTCACATACATTGTGAATGAGGAGATGACAACAGGAACAGAGTGCAGAATTGTTGCAGCTTATATTACCCCTTTCTAGCTAGGCTCTAACCTAGATTTGTGAAAGGATTTGAGTTAGGATGAATTGGGGAAGGGTTTTGGCTTGCGGTGGGTTTTTTCGGTTGGTTTTTTCGGGGCTTTTTGGAATAGCTTTTTGCCATTGGAATAGTTCACATAGTTCAAATGCTGCAATGTTGCCCACGTAACACTCGTTAACTACACTATACCTGATTTAATTTCTAACCCTTTGTATTGAGGATTAATAGACTGGCCAAAGCTGATTAATATCATTTGTAATTAAAAAGTATTTGGAGCCAAATCCCACTGTATTAGGTGTATTCAGGAGAAGTCATTACGTATTTTTGATGCACTATCAGTACTAGATAAATATTCTGTAAAAGGATCACGCATTCCTTATCATTTGTTGCAAAAGCACTCTAAGAACAGGCAGAGCTCCTTTTCCTAATAAGTTCCTTTACATGTGGGATGGTGTCCTGGCGGATTCTTGATCGCACTGAACTGTTTGTTCTGGCAGAGCCAGGAGCTGTGTCCGAGTGACGTCAGTCACGTTCCACACTGCTCTGTGCACTGCTTTGCCAGGGAAAGGCAGCAGAGACAGCCCCGGGCTGGCCTCCTCCAGCCAAGAGAAAGGCACTGCTTACCCACATGAAAGGAGCACTTAATTACACTGCAAGTATATTCTTTTTTTCCTGCACTGAGGATTTTTTTTTTTTAAAATGCTCAAGATCTCACTACAGTCTTTCACAGGCTTTTGAGTATTCCTTTTTCTTCTCAAACACAAAAATGCATGGGATGACATCTATAAATCTGTTGTTACACATAGAGGTGCGTTTTGGGTGCATGGGCCTGCAGAAACTGCTGTAAGTTACAGCAAACAGATGCTACCCAATTCCAGATGGATAAGTTTCCAAAAGTAAACATCACATTTCGCACTCAGTTAGAAGTTTGCCTCCCATAGGGCTGTACCAGTTAGGGCTGTATTACAAATGGTGTCATTTCTATGCCATATATATAATCTTGTGCTTTCCTGCAAGTCTTAAAATGGATTACTGTCTGTGGATTCATCTACCTGCTCAGCAATCCTTCCCCATTTATCTGTGAGTAGTCATACCTTATTTACATTATGTCTGGCCTAAATTCATTATCCCTCACTCAGAGGGAGTGAAACCTTGGAAATACTGCCTAAAATAAAAACTAGTCTTGCAACATCTGTTGTTCATCACTACAGCTGTGCGAACAGTTCATTTTTCATGTGTACACAGGTAATCTTGCACAGCCTTGTCAAAGTTACGAAGTTTAGATTACTATTATCAAGGCTATGTGGGGTAGAAAACCAGAGCAAAAAGCCAGATATCGCCTCCAAACACCTCTATAGCCACACAAGCCAGAGCTTCACAAGTAGCTTTCCCTGCAAAAGTTTCTACAGGACTTGATCATATAATCTGGGAACTTGGAGTTTATCAATAAAGCAATTTTAAAAGGAGCATTTTGTACATTTTTCTTTTTAAAAACAGCTACAGCTGCTGCTTTCTTATGCAAATTATATTAGCAAAAAACCCCCTGCAATCAAGAAGATTTGGTATTTCCGAAATTCCTATTGTAAAACACAGGAAGGAAAAGTAATTTGAAAGTCATAAAAGTTCACATTTTCTCCATTTTGTTTCACACATTAAAAAGAAGTCACCTTTGAGGGAACTTTCTGGTTTGCTCTATTATTGACACCAGAGCCCAGCTTTGGACAGCAGGTGGTGCTATAACTAGCGAAAAATTTTTTATTAGGCAGCACCAACTTAAGTTAAAGCTTAATAGAAGCAAAAGGAAAAGGTCAAAAAAGAAACATTCTGAACCCTGTGGAAGTGCTGATATGCAGAATTTACCTATGGACGCTTTCATAGCAATAGGTGTATTACAACAGCACTGAAAAGTTTCCTAAGAAGGCCCCAAAGTGTTCATGTCAGGGATTTCCAATACCAAGTAAGAGATGAGTATCAGAGCATGGGAAAAAACTTGTCTTGCACAGCCTGTTCTGTGCATGCTGTAAGAGTTTTTCATGTGGCCAAAGTTCTGTGCCACAAGGAAACTGACAGGACAGACACACTCAGGTGGAAGGTTTTTGCAGGTCCAGAGAGTATTCTGCCTCCCTCTCCCTGAAGAGTATCAAGGTTAGCTGCAGTGTCAGGAGTTTTACTGGGAGAGGATGAAACACCAAAGCAGGAATCAAAACTCCTCAACTGGGTTAATGCTTTCCTTCCCCTCTTTTATATTTTTGCTGCCTTTCTAGTCCTTGTGGAAGCACCAAACATGGCAGTGCTTGAAGACTTTTTTCCTGTTGTCCACTTTGCCCTGTCTCTATCCCCATTTCATTCCTGGAATTGTACCGGGAGAGCTGTTCTGCTTAAAGGCAGCTACCATCAACAGCGAAGCTGAGAGACGACATTCCTGGAAGACCCATTCCCTTCTGGATGCACTCACTCTCCCATTCTCATCTCTTTTTTAAGAAAGGAAACCAGCAAATGAAACCCAGAATGAACCCAAAGAGTATTTTGTAAGTGAGTAGATCTCCCTTTCACATATTCTTTTCTGAAACAGTCAATTATCCATAGCCTGCTAAAGCTAAGAACTAGGTGTTAGTCCAAGGCCAACAGCAGACTGTGGGAGAACTTCTTATCTCAGTTACACAAGTGTGGATCTGGAAGAACTCCAGTTATTAAACAATCTATAAAATAATGGCAACAATAACTATTATTTCAAAAAGGTTTTGTGATGGTTAACTACCAATAATTAATGCTGGTGCAGAGATCAGGATGCTGGAAATGAAAGGCACCATAGAAATTTTAAGTACTCATTATTTCTGCCATTTACAATTACACTTCTCGATATAATCTATTTGTGGTAGTCAGGATGCCCATCGGTTCTCCCTGCATACGCAATCTGTTATGTCCCTGAGTGATTCACCAGCCTCAATAACATTGTCACATTTTAACTGGGAAAAAAAAAAAGTTTACCTCTTTCTACATGCCTTTATAGCAGCTGAGGGTACCACCAACCTGAAAGTCAAAATTCACAAATGCAAGGAAATGGGTGCGAAGGCAGAACAACTTGAACACATTTCGCTTGAAATGACTGGGCTTAAAGATCATTCTAGGGCTGCAAAATGGGATTTAAAAGAGAAAAATTTAAAAAATCCTTTTATTGAAAGGGATCTGTTGGAACTTTAAGTTTATTAATAAATTACAGTAGGGGTTGGACTTTAGAGTAAAACTGTCAGCTAAATTGTGCTGTAATTATGTATCATTAGAAGGATCTACTAATGCTTATGATTCTACAGTTATATCTTCTTTCATGGGATGTCCCCAACTAACAGCATTCTGTAATGGCATGCAGTCAACTTGATTGCAAACAGAATGGTACAAGAGGTGCTGAGCAAATATTTCAGATTTTTCAAAAATATCCAATTTCAAAAATACATATGTTGAACATCCAGTCTAGTGGGAATTACAAGAATATTGTATGATAAAAGATGCAAACTTGTTACTTAGGTGAGTGTCTCATGAGCAATGCAACATCACTGTTTTTAAATTAACATGCTTTAGAAAACTGTTTTGTGACAGAATATTCTTTAGCTTCAGTGTTCTGGCTGCTTAAATCAATTCCTTTAGAAACTATAATCTATTTTCACTTCTCTTTCTATTTTTCAGAAGGTTTAAGAGCAACATTAGAGCAGATTTTCAGGCTCACCTTTTCTACACATCTCTTCTAGGGACCACATTTGCCTTTTCAGCATCAGTTTCAGCTTTGCCAAAGCAAGAAGAAAGCCTCCCCCTGAGCAACAACAAAAATGGGAAAATTATTTCAGCATTCAAAACAAGACCAAAGCAAGGAAATCATTGATAAGCAAAGTGCTGTCAGACACCCACAGTAAAAAACTACAGCATTTGGTATCTCCCCAGATGATGAGCTATGCAATTTCATCAGAATGTACTTTTTCAAAACTATGACATGAATGTGCCATCAGAGCTAAAGAAAAATCAAATCAGAACATGAAGGAAAACATATTTCATAAATATGTGTTCCTATGTAGGGACCTGACCCCCTATTTCTGTTGCTAATACTGAAAGAAAAAACAAATCATTAAAAAGGGGGAGAATGCAGCATCCCTTACCCTACATTCTAAACTAGGATATCTTGGCAGTGTTTACCCTGAAGTATAGTAAATATGATTTTGTATTTACGTTTGGAATTTTTAAGTGGCCTTTTTACTGTAAGATGTGAAACCAGGGCAGGCACATTGAAAAAAATGCACGTGTTACAAAATATGCACCATAAACTTAGAATATTTGTATTACAATATCTAGATCTACAAAATATTAAACTGTAAGCTTGATCTCAGCTGTTCCAGAGATTTAGGCTGGGAAGGAGGCAAATCATCAGAGATAAAGGAGGGTATAATTGTGTTTCACGTCCTGTATTTATTCTGATTTGCAACTGGTGCAAGAACCCACCACAGAAAGACTAGAGAACTGCAATTTTGTGATAAAGCAGGGGTTCAGAATTAAAACTCCCTACTTAATAACTTTGCCATTAACTCCTTCCGCAAGGACTTGGAGAGGGTGAGATGTGCCTCTCCAAGCTGCCGCTGTCCCAGAGGGGCAGCTTCACACAGCTTCTCACAAGCAGCACAACCTGCATGGGAGCCAGTGCCCACCTGACATGGATCATTTCAACCCTCCAGTAACATTCAATCAGGTGTTTAAAGCAACTTGACCATTCCTCACATAAAAGCAGCTCATGTGAGAACACTGTAATAGGAAGCAGAGAGCTGTTGTCTTGCCACACAACTTTTGGTTGTCTCAAAATTGCTTATAGTCATTATCCTGACAAAAGCAAAACTGCCGAGCAAAACCCCTCTACTTCAGTGTGCTGTATTAATTCAATATTAATACTAATTCAATGTAGAAATAAGAACACTAAAAGTTTTGACTATCCGATATATATTTAAGGGTTAACTATCTTACAAGTGTAAACCAAAATATATGAAGTTTTCTTCTTTTTTTTTCTCTTGAGTAAAAATTATCTAAATACTTTCTTACTTCTAGAGGACTGAAAAAAAACTAATAAAAAAAACTTACCACACTACAACTATAACAGGACATTTTAAATGCTATAAAAAGAATTCTAAGATTCCGCATACAACAGAGGATATTTCATCAGAATCCTGCTAGTTTAATTGCCATGCATTTCTTTGGCTTTTAGACTGAGCAGAACAATGCAAATGCGTGCAACTGCTGTTGGGAGAACAGGCGTATGTAATACAAACAGCCGCTAAATTTCAGGTATAGATTCTTGTCATCCTGGCCACGAAAGAAGCGTTAGTAGACAAGAAAGAGTGATGGCAAATAATTTGTTTCTAAACTATGCAGGAGTAATTTTGTTGGTTAAGGTCTGTTTGGTTGTGTTTATTACACACGCGAGAGAGCAAAGATCAGAATATTCATAAATACAAATAGGAACAGCTGTAATTGCAACTGTTTAAGGAGACTGTGCTCCTTTGTGCTTAGTGTTTTGTTAAAAGCATGAAAGAAGTGCATGCTGCTTCCTTGCCCACTCAAACATTCAGAATTAAGCTGCTAACATCAAATCCTTTTTCTGATCACGAACCTTCGATGCTCTCTCGCAGAGGCGGCGCCGCAGGGGGTTTTTTTAGGGCTGACCGGAGATTAACGCAGCACAAGGGCCGCTTCCCCGGCCGGTCCCAGCCCGCCGAGCATCGCTGCGGCTGCCGGGCTGGGACCGCCGGTGCCCCGGCCGCGTCCCCAGCACTGCCCGGGCCGTTCCTCTGATCGGAACCGGAGGTGTCTCCGCTGCAGCTCCCGTTTCCAGCCTCCGCCGTGTGCGACCCGCGGGCCGGGGAGCGCGCATCGCCCGGGCCGGACCCACAGCCGGAGCGCCCGCACCCATGGCCGGTGAGTGCCCGCACCCGCGGCATGCCCGCACCCATGGCCGGCTCCGGCCCGCACCCGCGGCATGCCCGCACCCATGGCCGGGGAGTGCCCGCACCCGCGGCCGGGGAGTGCCCGCACCCGCGGCATGCCCGCACCCGCGGCATGCCCGCACCCATGGCCGGGGAGTGCCCGCACCCATGGCCGGTGAGTGCCCGCACCCGCGGCATGCCCGCACCCGCGGCCGGTCAGTGCCCGCACCCGCGGCCGGTCAGTGCCCAGGGGCAGCCCGGCTCCGGCTCAGCACATCCCAGCCCCCCGGCTTTTTATGGGGATTAAAACTTTCGGTGGAGAACTGGCTGGTCGTAACTCCAAAAGGCATACGGCAAAGTTTAAGAAAAGCTTATTAAAAGCACATCATCAGACAGTAAACAAAAAGGGCAATAAGCAAAAAGGGATACAATCCCAAAGGAGAGGGAGAACAACCATCAGCATCTCCTCTGTGCTGGAATAAACCTAGTACCTGTTAACAGTGCCCCAGCAGCTCAGTTCACGAGGAGATGAAATGGTCCAACAGGTCTCTTCCATCTCCTGCTGCCTTGATCCAGTACCACTGTAGAATACAAGACAACAATTTCTCATGATGACAGCTAGTTATTTAAAAAGATACATATTTTCTCCCTGAACACAATGGACTCAACTTATATCAGTGATTGATTTTGTGACTAATGCTACATTGTGCCCTGAGCTACTGGTTCTGTTGTTGATCTAGTCAGATAAGACAGAAGAAAAGTGAGCCAAATTCTCCTTACTGTCATTAAATCACAGGTAGCTTTACTGAAATGAGTAGTTTACCTCTGTGTGAAGTTAAACAGAATTTGAGTCAGTGGCTGTGGGTGTGTCATAACTACTTCACATCATTCTGCAGTGAACAAATTCAGTACATAAAAGCTCATTAACAAAGAGACTGGAAACTCATTCTCTTACTCCAAAATCAATGCACAGCTGCTGTACTATATGTTGCATTACAGCACACTGCAGCTTGCTGTCCTTAATGGTAAATGGCGGCAAACTGGTTAGGAGGGACATGAGCCTGATGCTGAGAGCATCAAAGACTTGTGAATGAAGAGGACAAGTTAAACAATGTCCTGTTGAACTTGTTTGAAACCTTTCAGATACCTCTGTCAGACAGTAAAACTACCAGCCATATAGACATTTGTATTGTTTATGAAGCACATGTATGAAATTAACTATTTATTTCTATTATGTTCAAGAGCATCAAACTGGACTATTTTTGCTGCATCTCGCCATCTAAGCTACAATAAAATATCAATCTGGCTGAAGGCATATTTGAGCATGCCCTACAAAACTAAAAGGAATGAACATAATAAAATTCCCATGCTCATACACATTTCCTCATACTGTGCATTCTTATCAGAGAAAACTCATTTACCCACTTAGCACAATCAGTCTAGTCTCTGTATTAATATTAACCCATACCAAATGGGTTTCCTGCTCCTCAGAATAAGCACTGCACTAACAGTCTGGCTAAATGCTGAAACCTGTTCAGGTGAGCTACCAGTTGCAAGGGCAGCAAAGAGCATGTTGCTGTGGTACAGCCACGAGCAGAGCGGCTGCTCCGTGGTGGTGCCGGGAGACACCAGTGACTGTGTGAGTCCCGGGGAAGCAGCCAGCCAATTCCTGCAGAGAGTGAAGGCAACACAACTGGAGGGGAACTGCAAAACTAAGTGGGCTCTGATTGCTCTACCAGGATGCAGGAAAATTAGTTAGGATCAGATAGAGGGCTTTAAGGCACTGTGGCCAGGTTAATAAAATTAACACAAGGGAATTACTTAAGTGTTCTGTAGCTTTTATGACATTTCATACCAGTTATTGCAACAGTGCAACACTGGAAAAGATTGGTAATGCATGTATTTACAACTCATTTCCCATACTCTTTATAGCTCTAATCAATAAACTACATCAAATTAGTTTTGAATTCTTATTCGAAAGTATCACTAGTGTTGACTGATTATTTTGTGCTTGTATTGTCTTTATTTACTTGTACCATGGTATAGAGATAGCTAACTGCAAGGTATCTACCAAGCACAGACAGATCAAAAGGAAAAAGGAATAAAGCACAATCACAGTTATCTCTACCTAAAAGCAGAGAAGGGGAAAAAAGTCAATACCAGTTATGAGAAAACACCAGGTCACTTTGTTGCTTCAGCTTCAGAGCAGACCCTGAGAACGGTCAGCACCGAGTATGCCGGTGATCCTGAGCTGCCTCCCACGGCTGCAGAGTGGAAGATAATTGTGCATTTTGGGCTCATTTTCAGACAGAGGTTGTTCTGGTAGGATCAGTTCTGAGTTGAGAACTCATCACTTCTCATGCACCAGTACTAGTTTAGTGAGGACAGAGCATCAGTGGCCTTTGCAGCCTTTTCCTCCAGCATACTCAGCAAACATGTGAAAGCAATGAACTGAGCCCATTATCAACTATCTACCCTCCGCCTAATGAGAAAGTCTCACAACGGAATTCTTCAAATTCATGTTAAATATATCTGTTAAGTTTCATTAGTGTGCACAAACCAAACCCCAAATTATGCAAGATTTTGTTTTATGTGAAGTAATCGCGGTTCAGGAAATTGTGTTTAATGAATACTTAATTCTGACTTCACAGATCAGGAAACACATGCATCCTTAGAAGGAAAACAGCCTGTAGCTTTGCTTTGTTCCTTGTTCCAGGGTCTAGTCTCAATTCAACACAGATGAATAGTTGGAAGAACAAACCAAACCAAAATAATGGAAGAACAAACCAAACCAAAATAGTGGTACCTTTTGTATTAGGTGCTCCTGGGTTTTCTTTTCCTTCTGTTACACCAGCTCCAGCGCTTCTGACATGCTGAGATAAATGCTTATGCTAATGTAAAATAAGAGCCTGAACAATTCTTTGGGGTTTTGGGTTTTTTTTCCTGTCTAGTCTCTTACCTTGCAGTAATTACCAGTGTATCTGAACACACTCTGATCTGTCACTGCTGATGTCCTACATTTTCAGGAGCTGCATCACGCTACAACCAAAGACAAAAATGTGTGTGTGAGCCAAAGGCTTCATTTCAAAATTATTTTGGAATGTAAATCAAATAAATTTGTTAGCTTTATTATTCCTGTCTATCCCCAAAACATACATTACTTTGATCTTCCTATGATGTTTCCATGTTTGTTCAGAACAAGCAGTTGCTGTGGCTGGAGCTGTAATAGGAGGCATCCTTTTATTTGTTCTCATTGGAACAACTGCATACCTGCTCTGGAAGAAATTTTGCTGCCTCTTTTCTTATGAAAAGCTCACCAGTCCTGTTAAAACAACAAACGCAAGTGCCTTTTTTCAGGATCTGACAAATTCTGAAACACAACTGAAAAGCACAAGGTACATATTTTCATTTTGTTTTTAAAGCATACACTATTGGTAATTTATTTCAACGTGTCAAATCTTAAATGAGGGGGTGATCTACATATTTGTATGTACAGAAATAAATGAGACTCCTACATTATACGAAAACATCGGTCATGTTCTGTTTTGCTCCTTTCAGAAAAGAACAATTTAGCTATGAATGCAATGATTATTTCTGATTTATGTAAAAGACATAATACATTCAAGTATGGATAGCTTTGTGTGTTACCTAGACAAAATTCTGCCTATCTTCCAGAGTAATTCCTGGCGGCCTCATAATGAAGCATCCAAGAACTGAACAACAGGAGTTCAGTTCAGGAGGGAGACTCTTACAAAGTTAGCTACTCCAGAGCTCTTGGGCTCTAAGCCAAGAAACTGCAGTTAATTCTTCTTTTCCTTTGAAAAATAAATTCTAAAGGAGAAGAAAGGGGGAAAGAGAGAAATCTGTCTGAAGAATTAAGATCTAATGTGCCTCGCTGGATTTTTATTCATTAAACAAATAAAATAAATTGCAAACTGATGGATATTTATAATTTTTACCTGTGCATCTTTGTGTAATTTTTACAAAAGCGTGAAATAAGAACAATAAAGTTATTACTGTTACCCAGTTTGGTTTCCATAGGCCAGAAGAGTCAGTAGCTGTTGTTGTCTCGAGCAGGTCCAGAAGTGTCCCGTTTATCATTCCACCAACACTGCATGGGCGAGACTGGATGAACCTGACAAATGAAGAGCAGGTCCAGGAGGACAGTGACCCCTACATGATCCCTCAGTCTGGGCCACGGTCATCATTTCATTCTTTGGGTATGGCACTGAAAAAATAGACCTGTCTTTAAGGGTGCTCCTTTAATTGGTAACTTGGTTATTATGAAGCATGTTTACTGGGGACGCAGCAGACAGCATTACACACTACAAGCCCTGAACGCTGTATGTTCATGTATTTTTTATATACAGGATTGGGGTGAGAATGTAGCCATTCTGCTCCCAGTGCTGTGGTACCTTGCACATACGGCAGAAAAAGCAATCACTCCTCCCATGTTTTGAAAAGGCACAACATGAGTGTAACTCGGGAAGTGTCTCCTTGTTGTCCCCAGAAACAGCAGTGACCAGCTGCAGACTGCAACAGCAAACACCTAAAACTACCCACACACAGTCACAGGAATAAGAGAAAGAAAAGTGCAGCTGACAACTACTCCTCTGCATTTGAGTGATATAGAAAGAACATATGAAATTTATACAAAAATGTACTGTTATTTAGGAGATTAATATGATTTCTCCTAATACAGCATTAGTTATAAAAATGCTTCTTGTGGTCTTGAGTCTAACCTGAAGCTGCTTGTCTTTTCCTTCATGAAGCTGGAGCTTATGTTGTAGGGACCATTAACCCAGAGCTGTACAAGTTTCCTGAAGACAAAAGTGAGACGGATTTTCCTGATGGCAACATTGGCCGCCTCTGGTTCTCCATAGAATACGAGCAAGAGTCAGAAAGGCTCCTCGTCTTCTTGATCAAAGCCAGAAAGCTGCAGCCTCCTGCTGACTCCTGCAGTCCATTTGTGAAGATCTACTTGCTGCCAGATGAAAGAAGCTACTTGCAGTCCAAAACAAAACGGAAAACTCTTAACCCGCAGTTTGATGAAAACTTTGTTTTTCAGGTACTTTTCCTTTTGACGAAGCAGATTTTTGTTTGCAAATATTAACCTGTCAAACTACAGTTCACATTTGTAGAAAATTAATGTTAGAAGTTGCTTTCACCAGAGAGAGGATTTTTTACTGAGGCTTCTGGGCCACAAAACTGTGTGGCTCCAGAACTGATCTTACTTGTGGTCTGCACCAAAGTTAAGGATTCCAGAACTTGCCCTGCGAATGATGAAAATTCCAGCCTGAACTATGGCTGAGCAGTTGAGCCCAGCAGCTCTGGAAGCCCAGAAGGAGCCAACACCAATTTAATGCTTTCATAGCTTTTAGTTTCTTTGCTGTGGAAGTAGGCTGGACACTATTTGTATAGTGGCATAAAGCTTGGCTCCCTGTGCTGAGAGGCTTTCAGCAGAGGTCACAAGACAAAAGCTTTAAAACCAGAAACAGGTTGTATTTCAGACAACTGAAAAAATAAATGTTTACAGATTTCTAAACATTTTTGTCTGAAAGTGAATGCACCATATAACACTAGATCTATATGAGCTGAAAAACCACCAACTAACTTCATATTTTTCAAATAAGCTCATTCTATTTTAGCTTGGATCTTGACTTCTGCATAGCTAAAACTTCAGGCAAATTAAGAAAGCAGACTTCAAATAATTAAAGGAAATCTCCACCTACCTTCAACACACTTTGAAAAATTCTTCCTTTGAAGTTCTGCTAGAGTAAAAAAGTGCCAGATATTTTATAATTATTAATGAATTCTTCCTTTTCCTGTACAGGTTTCCAGTAAAACGTTACTCCAAAGGACTCTGAAGTTTTTGGTTTATCACGTTGATAAGCAGAAGAAGCATCATCTCATAGGCCAAGTTATCTTCCCACTAAAAAA
The DNA here is from genome assembly GCA_013396735.1 of Grallaria varia. Lineage (NCBI taxonomy): Eukaryota > Metazoa > Chordata > Aves > Passeriformes > Formicariidae > Grallaria > Grallaria varia. The sequence continues at coordinate 422,547 of VWZG01002669.1, forward strand.
TGAAGTATTAACTGATGACAACAAACTAGTCATATGGAGAGACCTGGAGAAAGAAAACTTGGAGGTATGTGATACCAGGCTGCTTGGCTTTGTGGAACTTCTGTCATCTTACAAGGTTTGGAGGGATACAACTGAAGTAGAGGCATGTTCTATCAAGTTCATCAAATGAAAAAGTATTTGATAAACACTTGGAATCGAAATTCCCATCTTACCAACTTGCAGATCCATAGCTGTTGTAAAGGGATTACCCAATTTCTCAGAAAAAGCTACATGAGTTAGGAGGTAGTTACATAAAAAAGCATCTTTTGTTATTTGCTTCTGAATTTACTTCTTGCTTTTGAATTAGTGAGAGCACAAAAAAAAACCAGAAGAGGCAAGGAAATAGGCAGAACCTGGAAGGTAGTCATTCAAAAGTTTAGGAATGCTGATTAATTGGTTCCATCAAATGGCACAACAGCATAAATAAAGCCATTACAATTCCCTCACACGCCTCAGTGTGACAGAAACCATTAGTACGAAAAAGGCTTTTTCTCCCTCTTTATCCATGTGACGAGAGATTTTCAGTACATTTGACAAGTGCTGTTCTGCTTCCAAAGCCTCCTTCAGAGCACGGGGATATCCAGTTCTCCCTGAGCTACAATGACTACCTGGGCCGTCTCACCGTGGTGGTTCTGAGGGCCAGAGGGTTAAAGCTCCAGGAGGAGAGCCATGCTGTTGGTAAGTGTGATTTCCTCTCTGCTAGCAGCTCCAGAATTCCTGTTTGAATTTGCTCCTTCCTCATCTGTCCACCCAGGCTTGTGCTGAGTGGCTCTGAGAAGAACAAATAAACATCTCGGTGATTTGAGGGGAAACGAGCTACGTGTTTTGCTAATGGGGGTAATTACATTTTGATAGCTCAGTTCTGCCATGTTTGGGATTAATTTCATGATAAATGGTTGGTCTCATGTAATCAGTGGCAATTTTTTCCTCCTGTTTCAGTAAAGTGAGCAACATCCCTTTGCTGCGCTCCAGCCTGGGGAAGGCAGCATTTCGGGGGATATTGGCATGAACAGATTTGCCTCAAGTCACGTTCCCAGAGGTAACAGCGGCAGGACAACTGCTTACATTGAACAGCTGTCCTGGGAAGAACTGAGTTGGGAAAGAATTCCCATTTTGGGACAGCCTGGCTGTTGTTCAAAGGCAATGGCACAGAGTCACGTTTTGGGGTTTTTTCTGGTATGCCACGCTCGTGTCCCTCAGTCTCTGAGGTTATCTCAAAATGTTGTTCAAAATACAAACACTCAAAGCAAAAACAGACTGAAGAACCAAATTTGTATTTCAGTCTGTAGTAATCTTTTGAAGCTAAACAATATAAATGCAAGATGCACCCACCAGTTAAGAAAAAAAGTTTAGTCCTCTACATACACACATCAAATATGAAGATTTCTTTTAGATTTCTTTGATTGGACTGTTATCAGAATATTTAGCTGTGGAAACCATGCCCTCTAAATGAGTAAATCTACATTCATAAGAAATCTGCTCTGTTTAGGGTAAAACTCATAAATGAAGAAATGCCCAGTAAATTGATGAGAACAGAGAGGTTTCCAACAAGTAGAATCCTACTCTGTACACTTGTTGAAAGCGAAATATATTGCAGCATATAAAATATATTGCGGAATATAAAATATATTGCAGAATATACTCATTTTAGAAAACAAATAACTAAGATAAGGATGGCCAGAAAAAATACTGCAAATGAACGGAGCAGCATCATGAGCTAAAAGAAAAATGTTCTAATTCTGCAATATCCCAATAGCTTAATAAGAGAGAGAGAACACAATACATCATGTCTGCCTGCAGCTTGTTGCAGTTCTGTTGCAGAGAGCCAGAACTCTGGATTTCTTTCTACAAATCTATCAGTAATCTATCTGCCATGTTATTTTAGTGCTGGTATACCTGAAGTTGCCATAATGAGCAAGAGTCATGGGCACACTCTTGAAGGAAGAGCTGCCAGAAAGCAATTCTTCAGAATATATAAGAAGAAAAAAAAGGAAAATTAAACCAATTGGGTGTTATTTCTTTTGATAATGCACTTCAAGTATGATTTAGAGCCCACAAATTATCTGTTAAATGCTGAAAAATCTGGAATAAAGTTTTCTGTATTAACAGGGTTTAGAGCTACACTAATCTTTGATGGAATATATGCAGTGTAGACCAGTAAGAAGACATTTATTTCTAGATTCAATTCACTGAATTAAACGTTTTAAGAAGTAATAAATGAATGAAAAGTCAGACTTTGTGCAAGTAGTTTGCATATTAACTCTTTCCATATATAGTACTCAGGCAGCAGCTCTGACATAAACCAGTCCATTCTGGTAATCCTTCAGCCTCTGAAACAGGAATGAGAACTTCCTGCACCGGTGGAAATAACAAGGAGACAGTAGAAGCCCATCAATACTCTCTCAGTCCTGACATTTCCAACAATTTTTGTTATAGAGATGAACCTTAAGAACTGAATAGCCAGAAGTAATAAACACAGTAGCAGAACAAAATCAATTACTGCTTCACTGAAAAAGAACAAATATTTAACTGTCAATTAATTTCTACATGCTTGTCTCTAAATTTTGAAGAAGAGAAAGGAGGAACAGAAAGTTTCAGGTTGCTTTGGATCTCACTGTCAAAGACGTACTGAATAAGACCATAATGCAACCCAGGTCCCCTTCAGGACACAAGGCAAAATTCTGTTGCTCTTGGCATGTGTCCTCCACAATTTTTGTAGTATTTTCTAAATGGAAGAGGAGAGATCATTGATCTCTTCCCCAAATTTTCTACAGAATCCCTTACCACAGGGCTAGATGTCAGTAGTAAACCCTTTTGTTTAAGTATTCTCCTTTGACTATGAGAACCTGTACCCCTGCCACACACTCCATCCAAGCACAGGCTCTGTGATGTGGCTCCTCCCTCCTGCCCTCCCTTGTGTTGACTCAGACACCCATGTGATCAAATACCTGAAAATAACTACTGACCAAACAAAGCAAGCCTGCAAAAAGGTCTCCATCAGGTGAAAGGAAGGCACAGAAATATAAGATCAAGGAGGCAGGGTAAGGAGATGACTGTTCATTTTAACAGCTCTTAAGCTGGAAAGTGCTCTGCAGAACTGCACCCTCAGGGCTCTGGGCACTCCCTGCTGGATGTCACCCTTTGCCGTGCTGGCATCTGTGTTCATAAATCAGTCACGATCTGATTTGACACTTGATATTGAATCATGAAAGGAAGAAATTCCATAAGCCACCTCCCAACTGCTTCTGATGCGTTTTCTTCTTGAATTTCTTTTTCTCCAAGGTGTGTATGTCAAAGTCTCACTGATGAACCATAATAAATTCATCAAAAGTAAGAAGACAGCAGCTGTTCTGGGAACTCCCAGTCCAGTGTATAATGAAACCTTCAGCTTCAAGGCAGATCAGACAGAGCTGGATACAGCAAGCCTGAGTCTCTCAGTGCTCCAGAGTATCAAGGGAGAAAGTAAGCTACATAAATTATTACAGTCCAGTTGTCATAAATCTCTTACATATTGGAGACATGTTTAAACCTGGGAGGAACTAATTCCTTTTTAGCAATAATCATAAAACATGTAAGAGTTTTGGGGTGTTTCACAGGCTGTTTCTTTAAAAAAACAGAACAACTTATTTGCAGTAAAGCATTTATCTCTCTTTCAGAGGCTAAAGATAAATTTAATGAAAGATGAATAAAATAACTACAGTCACTGTCAGTACATCAGTACAAGGTGCTGTAGTTGGTACCTGATTAAAACAAGCTTATGCAATTATTCTGTGAACACTTGTGGGTAAACCTCAACCTCCAAAATTTTGAGGCCATTCACTCTTCCTAACCAAATTTGAGAGAGGAATAGAAATTTTAATTATCCCAGCAACTGATGCAGTGAGAAAGAAGAAAGAGATTGGAAACATCTCCATTCCCTGGCAGAAAAGAAGATGTCTGAGGCCAGCTCTTTCAAATTGTTCGAGAATTCATTAAGGAGCTCTGCTTAGAGAAGGTGAATCTTGCTGAGGTTGCTGATGGCCAAAACTAGGGCACACTTCCACAGCAAGCTTGAGGTAGAGGGGCTGGGCAGATATAGATCTTTGTGCCTTGAACATAGTCTAGTTTAAGTGCAGGCAATAGGGCAGGCCTGCATTAACTAAATGCACACTTACTGCAGTACCTTTGAGTGCTGAACCTTAGCAGGTAAAAACTACAGAACCTGAAATCCAGCATGAATTCCTTGAATAATATTTTGGTTTAAAGGTAACTTTCAGAACATGCATTACTTGGAGAAATACAAGTTGATATTCTAATTTAGGTAAGGATTTCGGAGAAGCACTAACACATACTCATTACTAACTGCTTTCTTTTTTACCTAGGAACACTTCTGCTAGGACGAGTAGTAGTTGGGCCTTTCATGTACACACGTGGCAAAGAACTGGAACACTGGAATGAAATGATCAGCAAGCCCAAGGAGTTGGTTAAACGATGGCATGCTCTCTGCCACAGCATGTAAACAATACTGATAAAAAACCCAACCTTAAAATGGAAAAACTCTATCTTATCTAAAGGGTTCCCTAAGTAGACAATAATAAAATAAGTAAATTATTTCCTTAACCAAACACAAATAAAAGACTTGGTTCCTGGTAGGCTGGAACTCTCTCTTTCCTCTTTCCAAAATGTGTGTTCATTTTAATTAACACACAGCAGAGTAAACAAAAAAGGAAGCCAAACATGATCTCCCAGTATTAGTTATTTTGACTAGAAAATTCCACTTCTTGGTCATGTGTTCTCAGCATAAATGATCACCCTAACACTAAGGGACAAGTACAGGAGTCACAAGGGACTGGAGGCTTGCATGAATATTGGAATACTATGAGAAAGTAAGATGAGGACCTATCTTGTTGTTATACATTTTCCTCTAAATAAATTTCTGCTGGAGACAGAGCATTGATTACAAGCCGCTTGGATTTGACCTGGTATGACCATTCTTATATTGGAAATCCAATTAGCTTAAGCCCCTGGGGCATATGTCTGTTTTAGTGCTAGAGTCTTCTTTGTTAGGTAAATTACTGGTCTATAAAATAATTTAGAGCAATTATTCTTAAACAAAATAAACTAGGATGTTCTTCTTTTCTTGATTGTTCACTGGGGACCTGAACTCTGTACCCTTCACAATGTATGGTCATAAACCAGACACACAGACTAGTCCAACAAAACACTCTGTACAATTGTTCCAAGAGGACCATAATCTCTATAGCTGATATAAAACCAGCTTCCTTTCTAACAGGATACAATATTAGTTAATTTACTATATTAAAAAATGGGGCTTCTCTGGACAGATGAGAACACTTTCCATTTTGATAATATTGTTATTATCTAAAGGAAATATTATGGAATGAGAAGATATCACAGAAACTGTAAGATAACACACTTCCCTGATCCACCATCTGAAATGTTACATGGTACCCTCAGTCTGTCTTGCTAACTGCACCCCTGCACACAAGATGAGCCTAAACTCCTTATATTAAAACCAAATTTTACAAAGTGCTCAACCCTCATCATGCATTTGCTAAATGAGTAACACCAGCACTCGCAACCTCAAAGAGCTGTTTTCAAACTTTAGTCCTACAAAACCACTGCAAACCAATCCAATAAGCAATATGTTTGACCTGGGAAGGATCAAACAGTTATCATACTGTTTACATATTACTATAATAAAACAATTTTACCAAATACGTTTGTTACAACACACTATTATTGTCCAATTATAGAGCCCTTTTTTTTTTTACTTACTGCCTTTAAGATAACATCCATCTGATCCTGTTCTTCAGAGTTACACTGAGATGAAGGAGGAGGAATGATTACAAGACTGCTCAGTGCCTACCAAGGGTATCTTGCCTCTAAAAAATGTTAAATTTTTACAACGATGCATAGCACAGAAAACCCCATCTGAGAAAAATACAAGAAATAGATACAAGATCATACAAAATGTGACAGCTTCCACAATGCTGCCCATTGCTATGGACAAATACAGGAATTTCTAAAGCTCTGCAATAGATATAGCATGCAACTTCATGAGGTACAACCCCATCAGCAGCAATTTACCACCATTTTAGAACGAACATGAATAATGGTTACATTCTTGTTCTAGAGAACAGGATCCCGGAAAAGCTCTACCACTACTCAAGCAGACTATTTATTTATAATCCTTTTTGGATCACTCTCTACCTTACCTTCTTCTCCCAATGAAAATTATAACTATACTATTGTTTTAGAAAGCCCAGTGTTCACTGCCATCTGCACAAAACTATCCTTCCTCTAAGTGAGGAAGTGAGAGACTGGATTTGAAAATTATTTGCTCCTAATATAACTGTACATTCTAAAGGCAGCAGCTTGATGAAACTGCAGGGGAGAAAGACACAGGAGAGGTGATAAAGCAGTGTAAAGCTCCTTCAGAAGGAGTATCTGTGCCAGGCACAGAAAATAGAGTGACTGTGTTTGAAAGGTAGAGAGAAAAGTCTGAAGTAGTAAACACAAGGCAGCAGGACCTAGAACTTTTACACAGAATTACTAAAGTGAAGACAGGAACCAAGCTATGGCATCATGTTTGTAGCTTGGACTTCAAGAAGGAATACTGTTAAACAAGAGTCAGAAGGCTGATCAGCAAAACCATGAGAAGAGGAGGCAGTTGGGTCCAGTCAGCCGGAGAGACCTAAGCCCAGCACGTGGAACCTGGTGCACAGCCACACAGAGCTCAGCAATCCAGAGGGCATCACTTCTGCCCCAAGCCATCAGATCAGCCTACTGAGACCACACACTGACAGGATATAAAACAACATTCAGGGTTCCTCTAATGTAATTGATGACTGCATGTCAAGAGTCTTACTAAACTCAAAATGCTCATGGAGTGTTTTCACTGAGATAGGATCAGCATAAAAATATCTTATTTGAATCCAAACACTGACATTGCTCTTCCCTTCAACATAGTTTTCCCTGGCATTAAGAAATCCACATTCTAGAACCAGATGCTACCATGTCAGCATAATTAGAATAAGGTACAAAAAAGGCACAGATCCTTAGAATTTTCCCCAAGGTGATGGATTAGGACAATGTCATCCTGTTTTTGCCAGACCACATGAAACTAAAGATAAAAAGTGCTTTTACAGAGAGGTGAAATTCAATCATTGTAAGTCTTTTGACAAAAGCAAAAGACATAAACGAAGTTACAGATAGCATATAGAATAAGACAAACAAAAATCTTAAAATATTAGTGAATCCTATCTGTTTCCCTCTTGTCTACCAGATGTGAGCAAAAGTCAGTCTCTCAACAGTAGTTAACTTTTCTGAGGAGAAAAAGGAAAACAGATACCCAGGAACAGTTTATTAAGATAAAAATAGATGTATAAAAATATACTTTATGACAATTCATCAGTATTACAGTAGCAGTACATACTATTAGCAGATATTCTATACCACTCCTTTTGCTTTTTTCACAAGTTAAACCCAAAATCCTTTCATGGTATTGTATTATATTTGCTTCCTTCAGCTTACTTATTTTTCTTCTGTTTGCCATCTGTATGTTCTTACAGTCTTTGTTACTCAGTCACTGCAGAGGTCAATGCTTCAAAGATCAGGATGAAAATTTAGCAGATGGAAATCCTTTTCCAAAGGGTAGCTGTTTTCATCTAGCACAAAGTGGCTCCTGATTTCCAACAAATAGGATGCCTCTCTATCTGTTAGCAGCGAATGACACAGATCTGCTATGACTGTCCTGTAGGTTATAGCTGAAGAGGGCACTGCAAAAGACAGAACAATTCAATTTACACTTGATTTTCACAACAGCACCTAACATTCAAGTTCTCTCTCCATGAAAGCTCCACTGAATTACTAGACGTGTAGTGCAACATCTGAATAGAAAATGAGCTTTTATTTTTAATTATTTTTTTAAAACAATGAGCTGAGCCTGTTTCTCATTAAACTGTTAACATCTGTGAATCCTGTAAAACACCTCTCAGGTCACATAGGATGTATCAAGCAAAGCTTGTCTGAACCACTCTCAGTGTTTCACATCATGAAAGCATGTCAGCTATTTATAAAAACAGCTAAGAGATTCTATTTTGCATATAAGGAATCCATTTAGTTATTGAATATTTA
>VWZG01002670.1:0-12612 GCA_013396735.1 Grallaria varia
AGTTCTGACATGCCTCTCACTGAATCCATCCTTGCTACTGTCAGACGCAAAAATGCAACTGATACAACGCACACGATCTTCACTCATCACATTTCAATTAACTCCAATAAAACAAGAAAAGACTGACTTCAAGAGTGCCACCATCATCACCAGATGGCTGAAAGCTCAACTCAGCACCAGCAAAAATAACTTGCTGTGCCATCAACACTGTCCATTTAACAGCCTCCTGCTCTCTTTTGGTAGTAACTCACCAGTCCCCACAGGTAACACAGAGCCTGGATCTAGTCTGACAGTTTGCAGTGTCTCAGCCACCTACAAGGCCTTGTGGAGTGTAAAGAGATGCAAAACTTTCCTCAACACATCCCCTTCCTCAAACACCCACAGCACCATTACCATGGCCTTGGTGTGGTTCTGACACCATCTCTTCCACTCAGTACTGATTTCAAACCACAATGGTCATGATTACCACTGAGCACACTGTGAAGTCCAGAAGAAAACAAAGTAAATCCTTCTTCAAATGCTTCCTCATGCCATTTTATCCCTTAAGGGAGAGTCCAGAGATATCTTGACAGTGCTTTTGGCTTGTTTGCTTCCCGAAGACAGCTCAGCAGGAAGGACAGCTGACACTTCTGAAGGGTCACACAACCCCTGTGGTCATTCCTCAGACATCATCACAGAATCTGAGGAACAGCAGAGCCTCCAGGCCTCCTGCTGTGAAGTACTTACAGACTCACATGGATGCTTTTTAGTTCTGGAAAATTATTAAGGAAGCTGAAATTTTCAAAAGTGTATTACAACAAGTAAGGCATCAAGTAGCTCCTAAACCTTGATAGCCAACAGTTTTCTGCACCTAGAATATCCAGTGAGTTAAAGGAAGAAATACTGGACTGTTTGAATTAGTTTATTGTCCCTCCAAAACAAGGAGTACTGGGCTATAGAGATTTATCTTCTTTACATCTTGTATTACTTCAATAGTCAGCTAAATATAGAAAGATGGTAGTTATTTAGCACATCTTTAAAACAACAATTTCCCTCCCAATTAATTTCCAGTTCCTCAGATTAATTACCTACTCAAATTTTTTTGATGCACACACTGCAAGAAGTTGAATGTGTTTCCTGTAAATTAAATCACCTTCAGAGATAATGATGCTCCTAAAACAACTTTGACTAAGCAAAGAATCAAAAATCCATTCCACTAAATCTGCCTGGATGGGTGGAAGGCAGAAACCAACATCAGCACACAGTGAAGCTCTGAAGCTTGAACCCAAGCAGTAAGCTGCTTTTACTTGTTCTCAGGGTAAATGACTTCAACATAAGAAGAAGTTGTTCTGGCCCAAATAAGAACGAAACTCAACCCTCCCCCCAAAAATCAGGCATCATCACTATTGCTTGCAATGTCAGCCACTGTGGAGCTGCACTCAGGAGTCTTAACATCTACTAAGTTTGGTGATAGTCCAAACCTGTCTCTGCCCTATTTAGTGAGAAAGCTCCTGTACATTTCAGTAACATATGATTGGAAACTTCAGGAGAGAAGTGCAAAGCAGAGAGATCCAGCACTGCCTTCCCAGTGTCACACCAGAAGTACCACAAGGGCAGAGGCAACTGCACACTGCTGCCCTCGGGACAAGAACAAACCATGCAGACCTTTCTCCACTCACAGCCAGGAAAAGATTAATTCCAACAGCTCCTATTATTTTTTTTAGCATTTCTTCATTCTCCTACCCTGTGGCCTGATCCTAGAAGGGGCATTTTTCTGAACACCTACGACCAAAGCAAGAGAGTTGTCCAAGCTCAGTACTTGTCAAACCCTTCATTAAGACCAGCGACTGCACTAAAACCATTTAGTGGAATAGGAACCCAGGTCTGCACAGAGGTGAACAGCCCCGAGGCACTTCTACCCTGTGCACAGAGGGGGCACAAAGCCTGTGCAGGAGCCCCCCTGGCTGGGGGGTCCCAGAGCCCACGGCTCACTGCAGGGCACTGTGAGTGCACCAAAGGGAAGGGCCCATATCTAGTTTCTTACCGTGTTTCTTTGAGGTTCTTTTGTTATTATTGAGCACTGGGGTGCAGTTCTGGGGTCATGTCCTGGAAGGCTCCACAGTGCACTGACTGCTGTGCAGAGACTCTCCTGCCCCAGGACACTCCTCACCCACCCGCGACTGGACTCACCTCGAAGCAGCATCTAAAACCTGCCTTCATTTAATCCAATCCTCTGGTGTGAACTGGCACAGCTTTTGCCTCATGTTGGAGGCGTGAAGGGGCAGGAGATACTTTACAGATATGAATTATTTCAGCATTGTACAATCGGAACACAAGGGGGAAAAATTTCTTACCACTCAAAGCTCTGTCATTTGAGCACAACAAAGGCAAACTTTTAGAACAAAGCATGTCTGAAATCAAATATCTGCTGAAAGCTCACACATTTCAAGCCTGTCTAGATTACTAACTGACTAAGTGGAAATGTTCAATCAGACAACAGAAAGAAGGCAGAGTTAGCAGAGAGTGCAATGATCTTATAAAATATTTAAGCAAAGAATGAGACCATTGATAAGATGCATTTGGACTGAAATAAACGATGTGGGACTTCGGTTTTTACTCCTCAAACCCTTAGCATACTGTGGGGCAGGAAGGAAAGAAAGTAAGTTTAAGAAAGAAAAACCCCACCATATACAAAGGGACACATTCCAACTTTTCATGGTGCAGCCCCTGTTAAGTGCATTTGTAGGATTATGAACATTCTACTTCAGAAACAGACACCTGTTCACAGCAAGAGGTTCTGAAACCTTTAGGTTTTTGAGGAAACATACACGAGTAATGATTCTGCTGAGAACAAAACTCTCATCCTTCCCTCCAGTCAGCACCTCCAGCAGACTGTCCTGTGCTGGAGCTGAACAAAACCAAACAAGAAAGTTCCATAAACTCTGGGATAATCCCAATATTGGACAATCATACGGTTTATGTGGAAAATGTAATCAATGCTAGAGATACAAAATATTTTAAAAAGACTTAAAGCAGATATCTCTACTCCTTACAACTCCTGCAGGATGGAGCTACACAGATCTCCTGTACACTGTTGCTGGGTTTATAACTGAGTGGATCGGAATTAAACACAGGAGATTAATAAAAAATTGATCTTACACCAGAACAGCTTTTCACTTGAGGTGTCCCCCCGCCCCAATGAAGTTTGAACACGGATGCTATTTTTACAACAGTAAAATAATTACTCTTCTGTTGCTGAAGTTGCACAGGACACCCCTGTCACCAAGGCAAAGGGCTAAAACTACCATGAAAGACAAAAAGAGAAGGGTCAGGTCATTAAGCTGAAATCCCAGGTGACCAACATCTTACTTAGGGAAAGATTCATTCAAATTTCATAAACCTACTGAGTGAATAAGGTAGGCAGAAAGGATGCTGGTATCAAAGGGAAATTAATGATGACCTGAATTTGAAACACAGCCATCGCCCACACAGAGACTCAGCCTCAGCTCCGTCAGAGCAGGGCTGCATTCTGGGACATGTCAATTACAATTAAGAATGAAATAACTCTGTGCAACGGTGCTGAATGGCATTTTCTCTCAAGAGACCACAAGTTCCAACTGAGATTTCAGTTGTGCAATCAGATTTCCACTCTTAACTCTTTCATTTCCAACCCAATTGATCCGCTCATGACCCTCTCTCCTTTCCTTCCCTTCTCAGCTGAATGCAAAGACAATTGCACAGAGCCCCGAGCTCGCCTGCAGCCCCAAGGCTGGGCTGGGGCAGCACCTCTTCGGAGATATGAGACACGAGTTCTGCACAACAGCAGCTCTGAATCGCTGTGGGCATTACCAGAACCAAGCCCAGAATTCCAGGGACCAGGCAGAAAACTGAGCAGTGCCACTGCAACCCCAGGCTGAAGTGCACCTCTCATCCAGGGCAAGTGGGCCACAGTCTTGAGAAACTGCTCATCCAGAGTCACCAGGGCCAGTATTTAGTTTATTTGGTCCAATGGAGAAGATCATCATCTCACATCACCTCCCCACACAGCATGTACACGTTCTCAAACAGCCTTCCCAGCAAAGAGAACAGCCTGTGCTCCTCCTGGATGAAACCAGGAGCCCACCAGATCCCGTGGCTGCATCTCCACCACCCGTACGGGATACACACACCACAGAGCCACAAAAAGGATTTCTGCTTGGGATATATTGTCGGGTGCCCAACAAAGCCACCGGGACATTTTTGCTCAGAAGAACATGGAGTTGACTTCAGGGTGAAGAAAAGTACCTTTTCCCAGTTTGTTAGCCATCCAAAAATTCACAGGAAACATTAAAAAAAACCATAAGTGTTGTGTTTCAATCATTAACTTAAATTTTAAAAGCAGTTTTAAAAAACATCTATCTACCATTTCCAACCAGGAGTAAACTGATTCTCCCTGTCCCTTTAAAAGAAAACTCTGCATTTTTTAGAAGAATAAAACAAAACACTTAAGGGAATTTTAAATACAGGAAGGAGGGATAAGAGCATGAGGGAAGAACCCAACAGTGTAAATATTTTTGTGATTCCAGTTGCCAAAACAGTATCCACATAATGTACCTCAGCCAAGTTTCTCTGAACAGGAAAATTCAAAGAGCAACAATTCATGAAAAACACACACACACATTTGCAGTGTATTTATGCAGGCACTTCAGCTGCTGCGGACATGACTCTTCCTTTACTATCTTGATTTACATGGCAGATGCTGATTTTACCAGGGTGTCTCTTTCTGGAAAGGCTCTGGAATTCAGCCAAGCTTGGGATGGATGTTATACAATATCTGCTATTCCTCTTGGTAGAGGCAACAAAGGAAGAAAATTACATTTTATTTGAGTACTGAAAAGTTTGCATTGGCACTGTTGAGCTGAAATTTTAAAATTCCAGCTTTGGGAGAGAAAGAAAAATAAAACTGATCCCATGTAAATGAAATGCAAAGATGATTTTGACTGGAGTCTCAAAAATTGAGGAGAAGAACTTACTGGATTAGCAAGAGTTGTCACACTAGATTTAAAGAAACTTGCAGGCAGACGCTTCAGTTCCTACTTACACATCACAACCAGCAATGAGGTTTTCCAAAGTATTCAGCAGGTTGATGCAGCACTTTTGTACGGATCTCTGATCGTATCTGCAGTTGGTGTATACTAGCTTAAAAGGGTTGAAAGCCCGCCCCTTGTTTTTGGTTACCTATATAGCAGCACTTTTCTCTTTAAAGATTTGGCCCTTGAAGAAACGGTAGGAAAGAACACATTTTAAAATCCAACATATTAAGAAGGACCACAACTCTTTCAGCAATGGAACTGAACAACATCCCCCCTCTCACTTCTCTTTCTCATACAGCTGATGGAAGAAACTTACTTTTGTATGTTAAAATACAGAAGCTGAAACTGTAAATAAGGTCCATCTCTAGTACATAAAAAATTAATTAGCTCTTCTATGCCCCTCCTTGCAGTCGGAGAAGGGTGCAGTGTCACCTTCTGTTTGCTTCGTATTTCCTGAATGTTATCCAAAGAAGTTGTCTTTGCCATCCCCTGCATCTAAAATGATTGATGGCTGCTGGTTTTGATGTAATTACAAATGGCTCTTCCCTCCAGAAATAACCTGCTAAAATGAATATTGTACTTCAGAAGCAAAGCATTACCCTTAAAAATTGCCAACGGTGTGCACTAATACATAGCCCTGGTATTACTGTGCCACTAACTGGTGTCGTGGCTGTCACTGACAGATGAAAAGCTGAACAGGAAAGAGAAAAGACATGGGATGTGATAAGATGGCATCATAAAATACAAGATAAATGTGTCGCCGTGACCAAGACGCATTCTAACCTCAGGTAATAAAACAACATGTCTTGGTAGAAAGAATGACCCAGATGAGATGAAATTGCTAAGGACAAATGTGAAATGTTCCTTGTCTAGAATACGTTTACTCACATTTACATATGCTAATATGAAAAATACATTTTTTAAAATGCTTGTAAACATACTATAGTCTATTCCTGTTGGGCAAAGAGGAGAATGAAGAAATGGAAAGTACAATAAGCTGATTAAAACGCATGGAGAGAGGGCGAGGAAAAAAAAATTACAGAAAAAAAACAGATAGGAGCTGCAGCATCAAGTAGTAACACTTATTGCTTGGGCACCATCACCCTGCAGAAGACAGTTAGTGCCATAACTGGCAGACTTCAGAAAGTTACCACATATTTAATAAATAAAGATCTACTAACTTGCCTGGCAGTATTAAAGGGGAAGGACAGACTTTCTACATAACTGATTAATTGAAATTTCATCCAGAAAACTGTGCTTGACTTCACTCAACCACCAGTGTCAGCTGGCACCCACTGCCATGGTCTGAGCTGCCTCCCCTCCCAGGAACAAAGGCAGGACTTTGCCTCCCTCCTATCTGCAGACCAGACAGTGGGTTCATCTGTACCAGCATCTAAACAATCCAAAGCCCTCCCAGAACCCTAATCATTGCACTGCAGTTTCAGTGCACATGTAAACCGAGGCATTATGCACATCTCCAATTCCTAAGTTTCCATAATTTAAGTATTGCCATTCTGATGGCAGGAACGAGAGAAGGTTACACCTGCAAGGCACCTGGAAGTAAACTATGTCCTTGGGAGAACAGGAACATGACCTTGAATGTGGTGCCATGAAAAACCTCCTGGACACCTTTTCAATATAAAGAGTTTGGTTCACCACTGATCTAGCCACCTGCATGATCTGTTCTCTAAATAAGTAATTTTGTCCATTAAAACCAAAATAATTTGTTTAGCATTACTGCAATGCAGTACTGTGTGAAGCACCATATGTAGTCTGACATACTGGTTTCCTTATCAAACCTTTCTTCAGAGCTACTTCGAATTAACATACTTTCAATAGCTTGTATTAAACTGCCTAACCAAGGAACTTCATCTCATTTAAATTAGGAGCTCTCATCTTTGCATAACACTGGTTTGTTTCTTTGTTTGCCCCATCACACACCCAACCAGCCAAGGCCCCCTCGCTGCCGTGCCCGGGAGCCAAAAGGGCCTTTATTCCCCAAGCACAAAATTCACCTGAGAATCCTGTCAAAAGAGAGGGATGCAAATGCCTTCAGATGCAAAGCTTACTAAAATAATTTGAAAGCGCTTACAATTCAAACAGCAGAATAATCCTGATCACACACAGGACCTGTTTATATCTCAGGGCTCTACCATCCATAAACAAGTTGTGCTGCTCCTCTTTTATCAACTCCTCAATCAATTATAAGTTTGCACTTGAAAAGATTTTGAATGTTCCGGATAATTCTTCTGATCAGTGTTATACTACACACATCCAGAGTAATGTTACTTAAATTAAATCATCTTCTCATCTCCTCCACACATATATTTTTATACACAAACACACACAAAAATACATTCTCTACAGTATAAAAACAAGCCCTCACACTCTGGTTTCATTACAGGTTTTCAGGAACATCTCTCTGAACATTACAATAGTCTGGCTAAGAAAATTTTACTAAAAATAAAAGTTCGGAGCTGTGCCAAGTGATTTAGCTTGTGGAGGCAGAAATTCCAAACCTCAAAAATTCTCCAAGTTTACTCAGAACGGTTTTCATTTTGTTTTTCGAATGCCGAAGTGTTGTGATGCTAAGGATAGATGTGTGGGATTAGCCAAAAGGGAAAACTCAGGCATTTCAATTTCCTGCTGTAAGCAGGTGTGGGCTTGACTCACCAAAGAGGCAGAAAACACCACTAAAGTTATGTCTTTTCACATCACTGCAGTACACAGGGAGCACCGAGTTTATGGAGCCACCACCGCTCAGTATGACAGAAGGGATCCTGCCGGCCCATCTGCAGACACAAAAGATTGTGCTTCCCTAAAAAGCAAGTGTTGCTCCTCAGGCTTCCCCCAGGTACAGCCACAGCTGTTCACTCTTAGGCATGCAGACAAATGAATTAAAAAAAAAGGATCCCAAAGCCCCGCTGAAACTTAATGAGATACAGGAGACACAAAGGACATTGTGAAATTTAAAACTATCACAGTCTGAGTTCAAGTTTTCCTTTTATCCAAGAATTTGAAATACGCTCCCTCTAGTCTCGGGATTTATTTCAGGGATTCCATTCACTCTTCAAACCTCCATCAGAAAAACAAAACCAAACCTACCAGCAAAACCTTTTGTTTCATTTCTCACATGCTACTAAAACAACAGTAGTTGTAAAAGAATATGGTCTTTTTATTGCTCAGATCTGTCCTCGGGAAGATCTGACCAAACCAAATGTATGTAGAGCTCCCAGGCCAAGTCATCTGAGATACAAAACCCCTGTATTGTTGCCTTGTTTCACCAGCAGGAGCAGTGATGTGAGATCCTGCACACCCACTTCTGTTCATTCCTTGCCCTTTTCTTTCTCCCAATAACCTGCTTAACACAGAGCCACTGCTCCTCCCTGTTTCACTCCCAGGAAGGCACAGCCCTTCCGAGGCCTGCAAACAGCCCGCTTCAGGAGGCCATTCCTCTTTTCCTGAAGCATGTAGGGTTTGCTTCAGTTTTTAAGCTGGATCCATTCATTGGTCTTGCCCACAGAATGGTCCCAAAACTTGGGCTTGCACAGCGGAGAGGGTGACTTGTTTCATACCATGGGAAACCAAAAGCAGAATCTCCCATCTCACACAGTGATAACCCCAAGGAAAGGAGAACAAGCAGTGGGAAATTCTGAAACAGGGGCTTTACAACCAAAGAGGAAATAACTCAGAGCAACTGAGGAACAGACATGGGAATAGGTAGACATGCTGAGAACATGCTAAAATCCCCATATTCAGGGAACTGCCTTGTTATTTTAACACTCAAATACAGAAACACAACTATTTTCACCCAGTGGCCCTGATTCTACTCCTACTGAATCAAAAACCTTAATTTATTGGCAGAAGTGAACTTCTAGGAGAAAAGTGGTTGAGATTAAATGTTTGCAAACAGCCTTGTTATAAATGTCCAGTCCATACAGTTTCAAATGCAACTGCTTAATATACTTTCCCACCCATTTTATCTTCCATAATGAGTATTTTCACATTAGGAAAGTCCTTGAGCACACATAGTTTTTCAAATATTTTAAAANCTGCAGTGTAACTCAAGCAAA
Source organism: Grallaria varia (assembly GCA_013396735.1). Classification (NCBI taxonomy): domain Eukaryota; kingdom Metazoa; phylum Chordata; class Aves; order Passeriformes; family Formicariidae; genus Grallaria; species Grallaria varia. The sequence goes on from VWZG01002670.1 coordinate 9,125, forward strand.
AATTGCAGCCAGCTTGATTCTTCCTGAACACCAGCTCACCACCTGCGGGACAGGTGGTTAAGCAACACAGCCTCGGGAATGCTGTGTTTGGAATGTCTATTGCCATTCCAAAGTTGTACACACACAGGCAGTCACACAAACTGGACATTATTGGCCCTCATATCCCAACAGCTCCAACAGCACTTTTAGAGGAACACAGTTTCTGCTGCAGCATTTTCTGAAACAAAACACTTCGATTCCCATAACCTACATTGTGTCCTGCTGCAGCTCCAGAGCTTCCTCGCCGTGGCGAAGGACACGGCTGTGCAAGCCCCTCTGTCAAGAGATAAAGGCACATTCTCACACCTGAGTTCTGACCTTCCACACCTGAGTTAGGCAGCAGCTGCCTGAAGAGCTCCAATACCCACCCTCCTGTGGAGAATTACTACCCCTTGGCAGAGACAGAAGGACTGGGTGCCTCCACTCAGTCACTCCAGTTCAACATTCCAGTGTGTCCCAAAGCACATTCCCTTTGCCCAGCCTTGCTACAGAGATCACAACTGCTGGCAAAGGGTTTCCTTCAGGAAGCAGGGAGGAGTCAATATTGTGGACTGCTGCATCTCTTCACTCCAAGGTAGCAGAACACCTGTTATACATGGGAATCCATGGGTGAACCCCTACAGAGATCCACATCAAAAATTATGCTCCCTTATTTTTCTCTAGTATGACTTCCCCAATTGTTTGGAAAATGATGGCGATGCTTTTGCATGCTGCACCTCCATGAACATTTCCCCACAAGCTTTCCAGCACTGGTACAGACTCCAAGCAGGAATGCTGCTGATGTATTGTCCACTTTTTCATCCTGCCAGACCTACAAATTCATCCTGTCTCACAGCAGTACCATCCTCCAGTGAAACGCTTCAGGGACGAAGTGCTGAGGAAGGGCAGCCTTACTGAGTTCAGTGCCTGAATTTGAAATGTTAGTAAAGAACTTTCTGCAGCAGGAATAACAGAGAACTGAAGAGTTTTTGGCAGAAGCCAGTTGAAGTGACTCCTTTCCCCTTCACAACTTCATGGCCCCGAGGCAAACCAGCACTTCAGGTTTCAGATCCAGATCAAAGCTGTATGTGGTGTAGTGTGCACACATATTTTAACAGTTCCAGACTTCAAGATCCTTCTCCATTTCATAAACTCTTTACTTGCTTCCAGGCCACTGCAGAATGTCAGACTGCAGATACTCAGCACAGTCTTCATCCCTCATCAGCAGGAAGGGGAATGGCCACGGGAGGACTCCAGGAAAGTGACACCTGTGCTCATGGCTACAAGAACAGTTTTCAGCACTAGTTGCCTTTCCCAGGGCTCCCAGGTACAATCCTGCTTTTGTGGATCAGAACTTCAGGAAGCAAGACTATTTCCAGCAGAAGCCAAAACCATGATTAGAAGCTACTCTTCATTCTTCTGAATTACTATTTTCCATCCCTCTTTATCTAAACACGTTAGGTCTTCAGTTAACGTGGCAGAAGTCCATTCTAGTATCTCTCATATCTTTATCTGTATGGATTGTATAGACTTGTCATCCACGTCAAAGTCGTTTACACATCTGGCTTAACTTTACCTAATTGTGATCATTACAGCTAAAGAACTACTTTCTAGAAGCCCTGTACGTGCATAATAAATTTATCTGACAACTCATGGCTCAAAACTACCACCTCTCATTAAGCAAAGCATTCTCTAACACACCCCTGTGCTATCAGATGGAACAGTTATTCTGTAAAAAAGACCTCAGAATGAACTGAAAGCCACTGCTGCAACAGGAAAGATAAAATGCCGTATCTCTAATCCTCAACTATGACAGGCAGTGTGAAAATTAAAACCATGAGATTTTTTTGTTTTGAGATGGATAAGAATTTACAAGCTCGCTGAAATGCATGACCTAAAGTGATTAACTACAACCTTCCACTCTCACTCAAGCCTTTCTGCCTATCAACACAGAAAGCCCAGAAGACACGAACACAGCCATACTGCACGGGTCAAAACACATTAAATACACCTTTTTTTACAGTTAGCATTCTGCTTCTCATCTCCAGTGATTTGCCTTCATGTATTAAACACCCCAAAATCCCTTCAGAGCAGCTAAATAGATCTATCTAAAACTCAACAATGCATTGCATGCAGTTTGACAGGTACAGCAGCTGTGGGTCAGGCAGTGTGAACAGCACCACAGACAAATCCAATCCCTTCCTCCTAAGCAGACCACAGGTAGCATGACATAGGAACAAGCTCCCAAACAAAACCAGGATCCAGCCACCTCCAGCAGGCAGGGCCATGATTCCAGGGAATCCTACAGACAAAGAAATGCTCACTCAGGGGCCCAGCTGAAAGAGCTACTTTCTCCTCGAGGGAATCAACATCCTATTTGCATAAAGAAATGATTCAGGCTTCTGATTCTGAGATGGGCAAGAGGAACACCGAGTGGTTAAACCAACCTGGAGAACCTCTAACAACTCCAGTGCAATGAACCTAAACAAATTCACAGATGTATTACCAGTGATGTATTATCATTGAATTTTCTTATCCTGAAGCACTCTGTTTTAAATTATGAAGGCAGAGAGGAAAAAAGGAAGGTTAAGAAAAAGACAAAACCTCATCTGAGTTAGAGGAGCAGCTCTACCCTGCCACCACCTGAATTTATAGGGTTTCCTGATGCTTACAAGGTAGATGAAGGAGGTTACCAAGGAAAGCACCTATATATTACAGGAGTCTACATGACCTCCTTTTATTTAAATCTAGTCTGTAATACCCAATGACACTCAAACGTAAAGAATAATATTCGAAATATTTTTGCACAGAGTTGTAAATCCATTATAATTATTAAGATGACAGTCAAGAGGACTTATGTTTAAGATGACATTTAGAGAGAAAAACTAGAGTTATTTCCCGGGTATGTCCAGCAACAGAATCAAACAGAAAGGCCAGGGAACAGAGTATGGGAAAAGCAAACATTTAACAAAAGCACAATAGCATAGCTTTCTCCTTTAAAAGCACTTTCTAGCTGCTCATGTCACAGGGCTCCCTAGATTTATTGAGCAGGACGAGAAGGTCAAAGAACACAAAGGCTCGCTTTTTTGGGTGTTTCATCAGTTAACACAACAGAGACAAAAGCAGAATCTCTCTCGAACACTCTGCCAGGAAGAGCAGCTCAGCTTTTGCTCTCAGTTCTCAGCTAAACGCGAAAACACCAGCAAACAACCCCTTCCACCCTGACAGCTTTCCCCCCGCCGCCGGAGCCCGCAGGGAAGGACACAAGTTGGGCACTAACCTGTTTGAGTTCCGCAGGCATTTATGCGGGGTGCCGGAGCCGCCGTCCCTGGCGGGGCGCAGCGCCCGCCGCCCCAGCCCGCCGCTCCTCCCGCGGCGGAGACCGCTCCCCGTGCAGCCGGACCGGCGCCCCCGCCGCGGGGGCTGAGCCCATCCAGGGGCAGGAGCCGCTCGGCCGGCACGGAGGGACT